>CABFOV010002369.1:49295-87145 GCA_902141375.1 Timema poppense | reverse complement strand
GAGATTTAATCCCAAAATTGCGAAAAAAATAATAATTTGTAAATCATGTTTAATATTATTTAATATCGATACTCTCTGTCCACATTTGTCCAAAATGTATAGCGTTTGAGTTAATGAATTGATTTCAAAAGCTGATTCACACATAGGCTATAAAGCACCCTCATATTTTTATTTATTGTTTCACGCACACGGGTGGCTTTTATGGCATCACTCTAACATAACGGATTGTTGGTAACGGAGAAGTACGTTTTTGAATCACACCTACGTGTATTTAGGTTTTTTTTTTTATCCCAAGTGTATTTTTCCTTTACCTACACGTGCATGCGGGTACATTTATTACAAATTCTGCTTTTCTCATCTTTATCTAATCACTATAAGTGTGCGGATAGCTTGGACATGTAGTAACAAGCTGTGTTTACAAAAAAGAATAAGCTGATAATTTTGGGGCCAGCAATTCGGATTATATTTGGTTCTAAGATTTAACACGGATAATTTACTTACGTTAGTAAAAGTTGCCTATTGGTGTTACACAAAACACAAATCCCAGTTTTAAAATAACCCTAAATATTTTGTGGCTTTAATTTTTGAATAACCACTTAGTTAAACCAAGCTTTGAGAAATTGGTGTGCATTTTTTCTTCTACAAGTACATCATTAATACATTGAGGTTTATTTCTATTTAACCGGAAGGGACTGTTAAAAAAAAGTTCTAGCGCTATATTTGGTGCTAACAAAATATAATTAAGGATTGGCATTTCTAAAAAAAGAGGCAAACCATTAAAAACTTTTTTTAATTCGAATTTAATATTGTTGTTAAAAATGGTTTATTAAAAGATATATGTTTTAGAAGGGTGAACTAAAACATTAAGTTTGAAAACAGAATAGCTAACAAGTGAAACTGTATTAAGACCCGATCAACATTTTGGAAAATAAATCACTTAGTATGTACATTAATGTGGTATATACTTAACCCTTCGTTCTTATTTCGGTTTGAGGGAGTGGGTGACGAATGGTTAATCCTTTTTTTGATTGTTCTGCAATAGGATGCACACTTGTGTATATATTTTGCGGTAGCGTACTCTGCAGGCGCATGGTTGGGAGTTACCGCCCGATGCGTGTTTCTTCCATGAGATCATGTATTGGCTTTGTTTTATTAGCTGTTATAAAACTACTATGAATGTCTCGTTTTAATGATAAGTGGTGGGGAATCAGTGCTTGAGTGCTGACAACTCCTGTCAGTGATCATCCTATTAATAATACACCCTTGTGGCACTCGTTAATATTCCTACTATTGCTCTAGTTAGGAGTTTGGTAGTTTATAATTAGTTATATTCTATAACTCTCCGTTTGTCAGCTGACGGTACCGTTTACGCACTAGTTTCGAACACTGTTGGGCGGAGCTTAGCCAACTTTATATTTTATTAAAATACTAATATTTATGCAATCTCCATGCGGGCGCCCTTGATCAGAACTAAACACACCCTATCAAATTTAATTTATCTACATAAATAAATTAACCTTTGCATTTTAAATTTAGAAATGTGAATAAACTCCCTTAGTTTAAGTACACAAGCTGATTTAGTCAATTTAACCTATTCAATTTGATAAATAATTCTGTATTTATAACTTAGCGTTTATAGCTGAAGTGAACTAGAATACTTAACACAATTCATTTAACTTTAGTATCTAAATAAATATCATGACTTAACTTTAATGCCTAGCTTTATTTTAGGCTGCCTATCCTGCTTTATGAAGAAGTATAATTTAATTAACTGTCATCCAATATGTACTATAAATCCGGCTTCTGTTTCCTTTGTTTATTTAAGACGCTTATATCGAATGCTTGAAATATAAATACTACTTATCCCGTTTAATAATGTTGGGTAGTTTAAGTCGCTAATAGTACGAGTATTACTGCTTAGATCCTCGACATGCCACTAAAAATATATATATATATATTTATATCATTTGAGAAAATATAGCCAAAGTCAAAGTCATGTGTCAATGCAAAAAATATGTATCACATAAATGTCACATATTAATGATTTATAGGAATATATTAACATTAAATATGTTTTGTTAGTGTAAAATAGCCAATTTTGTTTCGCCAAAGTTTGTGTATTTTTTTTACTTATAATATATGAATAATATTTTATCTACTATCAAATTTTCAGAGCAAGAGCCTGAACATTTTTTTTTTGTCAATCTTCATCCCAATAATATAAGAAAAAAATACCTCCATTTTATTTGTATTCAAAATGGATTACCCTAAACTATGAATTGTGGTTGAGAATTCACGTCTTATAACAGTTTTAGCTACCTTGGTTGGACATTTAAAAAGAACTGAGTTATTAATAACGGAGTTTTCACATATATATAAAAATATGCATATGTATATCTATGGCGCTTTAGTAAAAGTTCTAGTTTGTACATACGTTCTTCTTACCCTAAGCAGTAAAATACAGAAACAGACAATCGTATGAGAGAGAGAGAAATAGGTGAAGATTTCCCAAAACCGTTACGTTGTTTCCAAGCGAATAAAAAAGCCTACCGATGTATGAATTTCGTAGTCGACACAGTTAACAAATACATTATACTTTTTACTTATTTTTTCTTTCTTTCCGATAACGTTACTAGAAGCTTTAATCTCATACATAGTTGACATTCGCCAGATATTACTAAAACACGTCCTATGGAAAAGAGAGAGAGAGAGATAAAAGGACGGGTGTATGGTTTTGAGTTAAGAAACATTTTAAAACATAAATACTCACAAAATAAAGTAATCCTATTTTTCACGCATGTACTAGCTTATACAACCACTTTTAATTTCAACTAACGTTTGAAACACAGCTCAGGATAATTGAAAATTAAGGTATATTTTGTATTCGTATCAGTGACTTAGGGACAGTTTTAAAGTTACACTTAGTACGCCTCAAGAGTGGCGCTATACTAAATATAGGACGACACCTACCTCAACTAGAAAGAATAGGGCTAGTTTCGCTTGGGAACAAAGAATGTATGTATATATATATACACAAAGAGTATTGTAAAAATATTTTTTCTTAGTTTGAAGGCACATGAAACGTTCAGATCTGTCTTAATTTCAAGATAATTTCTTATCACTACTGCAATACTTTATCTATATGAGAAACCAAAATTAATCTTCTCACATTCTTAATTTAAAATAAACCTATGAAGTTATCAGCAGGTCTAATTATTGTATTTGAACGCAGGAGTGTCTATATGTGTTTTTTTTTTGTAGAGGCGAGCAAGAAAGTGTCACATATTTACAAAACTTGAACCCAAGGAGCTCGAATACTCTTGGGAAGTTACAGTTGAGGCAGTGAGTGAGTATGCGTGTCGCGGGCAGTCTTGTTGGTAGTGACCATGGAGTAGCCTCGGGCCTTTCCCCAGTGTTACCCATGTTTGGTAAAGAGCAAGTTAAGGGTTCAGGCCGAATTAACCCTCATATAGGGACTAAAGGGCATAAAAGACCGAGGAATGGGCTCGTGGGACTGTAAGATGGGACAAAAACTTGTTCAAACTGTTTATAATTATTTATTGTACAGTACATCTTGTGAATACTTTTTAGTTAATAATCGCTTTTATGATAAAAGTCCAATAGTAGAACCCATTGACTTCTAACATCCTTTAAGAACTTGCTATCTATCAAACCCTATCCTGGGGTTTGGGTTAACAAATACTACTAGTGCATTCTCGGGCAGTGACAACTATATTACAAGATAATTTATTTTAAGCACAGTCTCTTATAAAACATGTGTCAGAAACAAACAGGTCAAGAACCTCGTTGGCAAACCACATATTGATACAAAGCTAGGTTAGCCGCTTCCAAAGCGTTTTTAAGTTGAACAATTATTTTGGTTGAAAATTACGGAGTAGCTGTAAAATATTCGATTCCCGTATACAGGTATAATTTTTCAAAATTAACGAATATGACACTTGATGCGGCTATATCCTTGACCTAAGGGTCAATTTGATCTTCCAAGCTTTGCTAGTCATGTACAACTAATTGCACAAGTGGAAGCTTTCTCCAAGTTATTCGCTTTCATGTAAAGTGTCAATGTACTAACGGCAGGATAAAGCCACTCTCCAGTCACCGTTGGCTGTGGTATCAATGATAGCTCATAGTAGCTGATTGTTTACACACGCCCATCACAGACTCTGTCTTAAATTATGAGTGAAGAATGACCCTGAGCACGGAACAAATCCTGGATAGCTCATTCTTAGAACATTGGTTTGGGGTCCCCGGTTCAGGTTCTGTGTCCAAATCCCCCCCCCCGCCCCTTTTTAAAGAACTTTCAAATATAATATTAAATTAGGTCTACATTTTCTGTGACAGAATTAAGGTATATTCTTTTTATCTAGAGGTATCGAGCTAGTTTCTTGTCATGGCTCAAAATGAATCAATGTTATTCATTCATAGGAGTCTGTTTTTTTATTATCTTCTAGATTTAATTAAATTAACGTTCAATTATCCACCTCACTGCTGTGAAGTTGTACTCAAAAATGTAACAATCGGTAAATTTAATAGTTTACTCAAGTAGTTTTTGAAGACATACTCACTAATTAACGTATAATTATATTATTTAGTTATGTTAATATAATATAAATGTGGTGGATAAGTGTAATAAAATATAACTATCTCAAGTTTTTCCATTATAGATATTTTAGTATTATTACTTTTATCTCTAAAGTGTATCAGGTTTACAGCTCGCCCCTGATTAAATACTAGAGGTACCGGTATATCATTGTTAGTGATAATATTGAATAATATAATTCCATTTAAGGAAGATTGATATTTAAATTAGAACTACTCTTTACTTTAATAGTTAAATTCTATTAATTCTTCTACTTATATACAGTAGTTTGAATAAAATCTTATATTTTCATTATTAAATTAAAACAAATGTATTTAAAGTAGCTAAACTTCACTTTGATATCTTTAATATCGAGCTCTAAATATAATCTATATGAATATATAATAACCTTAGTTTAACAGAGTAAAACTATTATATATATATATTTTTTAGTAATTAAGGCTAGTGTTTAAAAATGTATTGACGTATTCCTAAATTTAATTCCCTACTTTTAAAATAAGAATAACCTAAACTTACCTTAGTTTAACTGATTAAAGCCCTCGTAAATTAAAATTGATTTAAGTAATTTAATGTGTAAAAATGTATTTATGCATTCCTAAATTTAGTTCACATTACTTAAAATTATGGTACAAAGGGAGTTGAGGATTAGTGGCCTCTTACAAGAAAAGATAATTTTATTTCAAGAATATTTTTGGAATATAAGCGGCCTCAAAATAATTTTATTTCAAGAATATTTGGACTATAAGCGGCCTCAAAAGCTATTAGGAGTTTTTTAAATGTAGGAATTATCTTCCCTGTTACCTGTGAATATTACCTGTAAATATTATTTATCTGATAAAACTGTCAAACCATTGAGTATTTTACTATAAAATACTAAAAGCAACTTAAACCTTTTCAATAACTGTGATAGAAAATCCCATTATATTTTTTAAAGATAAATAAAAATTCTAAAATTAAGTCGATTTTCATAGTAAGTCATACACAGCATTCTGGGATCATATGTTTAGTGTTGGTGTTTTTAAATATTAAGAGAATTTGTAAATCTGGGTTTGGGAAATCCACGTGAAATTTTCAAAATAAAATAACAATACTAAAATTGAGAAAAACAGTCCCATTAAAAGTGCGCTTGAGACAAGTGCTAGAATTTTAAAAGAATTTTGTTCCAAGATAGCGCAAGACAAGAGAAAGAAACGATCCAAATAAAGGAAGGTGTGGAAATAGAATTATTCCGTAATTAGCATTTAAATGAAGTGAAGTAGAAATAAAAGACAAACTAAAAACTGAAAAGAAACTGTTAAAAAAACAAAACCTGCTAAATCTTATCAAATGAGAGGATACAGAAATAACAGACCAATTTATAATGAAGTAACTTTAAGAAAAGGTCACTTTGGATTAGGGAAATGTAATTATCGTATAATTAGGTGCTTGCAAAAATATTTAAAAATAGAAGTTTTATTAAATATTGTTTCAATTAATATAAACACACAGGTAGGAAATCATTGTAGTTACGGGAATGCGTGTATGGAAGAGACTTGTCAGCATAACATCCCTCCAGTTTCACAGATGGCCGTGGTATCTGATAGCTCGAGATACTATTGTTCACTCATATGTAGCTGATGATTGCCACACGTCCATCTCAGACTCGGCCTTAAACTATAAATGAACAATGATCATGAGCCTGGATAGCTCAGTGGTAGAACATTGTAGCGCTAAGCCCATGGTGTTGGGTTCGATTCCCGTGTCATTTTCCAACTTATTTAGATTTATTAAACATTACTCGTTAAAAGTGTTGTAAAACGGAATTTATATGATTTGTACAACGTCACATCTGCACTAGGCGTCATGATTTAAGGTATCAAACTTGTAATAGACCAGGTCATCGTCAAAAAAGGAAGTTGAGGTTCTAATCTCAGCCAGAATCCTTGGATATGGTTTCTCGAACGTGATTGAACACAGTGGCATTCTAACTCCCACTCTTCACTAATGCTGGTGCATTTACTATTAGATACCCTACCCATTACTAACACTTAGAATAATTTATAAAGCTTTGGTGTTAAGCTAATTAAAAACAGATAAACACTATGTACTAATTAAAAACTTTTAATTCACTCGACATAATTTGTTCACATAGCTAAGAAGGGAGGGACGTCAACTACGTGTCCGGGGTGCTATTGTACAGATAGGTTCCCGACAGAATTTCATTTGCATTTGTCTACGAATTTAATGATTACCTTAGTCTCTTGATAATTAATTACCAAACAAACACGACATCCATAACCCAGAGAGAAATTACGTTATTTAGTGAAAGAGAATACACCCTATTTAAGAGTGGAATTTCATCAAGACACTTCCCTGGATTTGACTGATGACCTCCCAAACGTGCATTTCAAGCCATTCACGCACTGGCTCGGCTCAGGTTATCTTAGCTCGGTTCTTACCTTGTAGGGCGCATTGCATAGGAAATAAAACAGGCCGCATTCATAAGTCAATATGAATAATTCATACCCAGCATCTCGCTTGCGAGGAATTGAAGATCAAATAAATAAATAAATTTGGGTTCTTAAACTTTGTCCGTTTAGAAAATAAATTGCTAGAGTTTCACAATGTAGTTGAAAACTTGGCAAGATCAAAGTGGATACAGTTTTTTCGTGTCTACCATGACACTTTAGTTTTTATTCAATCTCCCACCATACATTCACTTTGTTTTTATAAAGGTCGAGGCCTGGGGTCTTGAGGTCAAGTGCTTACCTCAGGACACAATGTTCATGGGTTCAATACCAGCCGAGGTCGATGGATTTTTCTTAAGTGATAAAAATTCGTAGCGCCACTTCCTTTGGAGGGGAAGTAAAGCCATCGGTCCAATGTCGATTGCGGTATGTGAAAGAACTTTAGTAGGCGTGTGAAAATACCTTTCCCGCCAAAATTGGTAGGCCCTTTAGCTCTCGCTCATAGAAATTCTAATTTGCTGATTTCAGAAAGTGCATATTAAATACCTCAAATAAAAAAAACAATGTTTTATAAAGGGGAGCGTACTTTTAGACCAAAATGATCAGCTTAAATATAACAACATTGCTTCCTCTCACTCAAAACAATTAATAAACGTCAATTAAGCCGTTTACTCGCCACTATTGCTCAAGTTTATACTACTTTAGGTCTCACCGCGAATACTTCGTCTGTCTTCGCCTTCAGGCCGCTTCCGCATTCAGCTAAAATATTCCTCCTAGAAAATACGGGGCAGAGCTGAGTGTTGCCTCAGTTGATAAAGTTCTTACAAAATACTTTTGTTTGGCCCAAGTACAACTGAACTGAGCTGATACAATGCGCGACATTATATTTTATCTAGGAGTGATGAAGGCAAATATGGAAGGTCCGTAGGGCAGATGAAAACAGGAAACCTAATCATTCTTGTCTTAATTAATTTTATTATTAGAACATGTATGTGAAGACAGATGTACTGTACATAGTCTACTTAAATTACGATATGCTTTCATGTAAATTTTATTCGACACAATTTTTGTATAATACGTTTTTCATTTACAATATTTAATATTGTAACCAACCTAGCAATATAACATGGAAACGTACACATTTGACTTTTATTTATACACTATTAATGTATAGTTAATTACAGAATTAAAAACAAATAAATGGCCAATTTAAAAAAAATATTTAAGATAATCTACAATATTTCTCGATAAACGTAAATTGTTTATCATCACCGGCCATAATTATTATTTACTGAACTGACAACGACGTTAAAGGAATCAACCCAAGCGTGGTATCGATATGAATAATAAAATTGACTGCTAGTTGAAATGGTATCTATCCTGATCCCTTGGGTGAGATAATCATAAAAAGTTAATTTTATATAACATATTGAGATAATTTAATATTAATATCTTAATTATTTCCAATGTTTAAATGATATGAACAATTTTTCCCCGATGTTTTAAAGTTTAATTTGCATTACAAACCTTTTAGTTTAAGAATAGTCCATGAATGGCTTAAGTTTCACATATTTGGAATTGATGAGGTTTGGAACCTGGTATTTTATAGGACACACCTCGGTGTCCTGTCAAGTGAAGAAGATGAATCCTTTTATATTTTCCTAATTAATTGTTTCATAGAAGAGCATAAAAAGGCTTATATTATATGTTAGTTGAATCAGAGCCCCATAGTAAAATTTGAAACAAGTTTTAAATAATAGTTTCAGCTGATTAAATTAATAATTTGCTAATAGCAAACACTGTGTTTATCATTTTTTGATGAAAGGAGGTTTATATTATTAGGATATTATTATTATTATTATTTTTATTAGCAGTGCGTCTTACTACCCGTTCGGGTTATACGCACTTACGCTAATGTGTAATGGTAGGGTGATTGTTAGATGAGATGAAGGACCTACAGTTTAACGTGGAATACGAACCACGGTGGAGGCCTGGCATTCCCCACATTCACAAGATGTCTTGTCAGAGGTGAAGGAAGGGTTTGGTAATCAGATAAATCTGTGCCGGGACCGAGGATTGAACCCCGGCCACCAGCACAGAAGTCTGACACCTTACCCCTAGACCGCCAGGCTACCATTTATTTTTATTAATAATAATCATATTATTGTATTAATAATGGCAAAAACCTCTAGTATAATTTAATAGCAAGAGCACTTTCATTTGAGACGTACTATTTACTCTATGCCCTATAGCATTAGGAGCTAGAAAGTTCATTGCCACACTTACCTATCCCTAACTTGAGCTAGTTCTATCCAGTCTACCTCATCACACCCTATCATTTACAGGTCCATTCTAATGCTATCCTCCCATCTGCGTCTAGGTCCTCTCACCAATATATTCCCATTACCAGTCAATACCTTGAACAAGGTTCTAGATTCTCCCATTCACACTGCATGTCCTTCTCTCCCACCTTAATTTAGGAAATGTAATTAACCTAACAATGTTTTGTTATGATAATAGGGTATGTAGCTCATCATTATGTAGCCTCCTCTACTACCCACTAACTTCATCCATATTGGACCAAATACATTCCTAAGCATTTTGTTTTCGAAAACCCTAAATTTATTTGCATCATCTAAGGTAGGAAGCCATGTTTCATACCCATAAAGAACAAATGGTAAAATTATTGTTTTGTATATTCTGAGTTTTACATTCCTTGAATGCAGGCGAGATGTTAACAACTAAACGAGTAATAGCATACATTTCCTTCTGTATTATTTTACTAATTTCTACTGTAATATCGTTATTGTTAGTTAAAATTGTTCCTAAATATTTATACTCATTAACCATGTCAAATAAAATGTTGTTCGAGGTAATCTCTAAATTATCACCCTATATTTGTGTTCTCTGTTTAATCATATACCTATGGCAGGTTGCAGAAACAATAATCAGTGTCTTGATTAGAGATCAGATGTAAGCTGATCCCCAATCAGTGTCTCAAACCTCATTTTTAGTTGCGCCATTAACCATCAGGACGTGATTGTCAATCAAGTATCTGGTCAAGCTAACCAGTCAATTCTCTCCCATCAACTTTTTGATCCTCCGATCCTTTTGTTGATAAATTATACATTTTAATAACTAGATTAGTTTTTGGATTCTTATTTAAGTGACTAATCAAAGTAAAGTGTGTGTTTCACATATTTATTTTGAGTGTGACTTAGTTTTAAGCATAGTAGCATCAATTATGGTGTCTTTCAATTAGGCTTTTTTAACGATGCACTTAAGCTAGAGAATGGCTTAGATCCAAAGCATCTACAGAAAATAAGTTAGCTTTTACTTAATCATAAAGAAATAAAATTTGAGAGGAGGCTTGGACTGTTTCCATTTTATTGTGTATATTTATTAACCTCACTCCAATTATTATTTAAAACATTTTTTTGAGGGATGTACCCGAAATCTCAATCTATTGAAATGAGTACTATATAAAAATATCATGTAGCTCAAGCTACCAGACACATAAAGTTTATACTTCATAGCCAACCTTATGTTGTATAAGTTGTCATTTCACAATCATATTTTCCAAATACAGTGCGTTTTTCAGTGTTGCCATTTTTGTTTTACTTGAATATTTGACCAAATATACGGTCAGGTGAGCGTATATTTTGATCCTTAATTAAATTTGTTGTAACCCAAACATTTCTTTATCTTAGATCAAGCATATTGCCAATCCGTTGATTGAAGAATAAATATTATATTTTGTGCAACTGGCCCTTAGTCTTTTCATCGTTGACTTTAAAACTATTCCCTTACTAGATTCTAATAAAATCTCTGCATTTCTTAAAACAGCTTCCTCACGATTACCTAACAAAGTTAAATAATCTGCATAGCCTAATAGCTGCATTGTACCGTTTAGTGACAATTCTTCCATACTCTTTTGCATTAGAGCCTACTCTAATATATAATTATGAATTAAATATAAAGTTCAACTAGATTATGTATAGTCAAAAAGTTTCACACGTTTTAATGCAGAATAGAATCGTGTGGCATTTGAATCCATTGTTATTTCCACGCCAGCAAACTCAATTTTTAATATAAAGATTTCACTCACAGTTATAAGTTGCTTTCAAAATTATAGTAATTTCACACGCTTCATTATGCTTTTCAAAAGTTTGTAACCAAATTATCATTTAATAATAATATAATATTTAGCACCGCGTCTTACTACCCGTTCGGGTTATACGCTTTAAGTACTAATTACTCTAATAGATTTGGAATCGGGAAGGTTGAATTAGAGGAAGTGAACCCGCATTTGCGTGGAGGGAGAGTGGAAAACCATTTAGGAAAAACCACCCCCAGTTCACCCGACCGAGATTCGAACCTCGATCTCCCCGTCCTCAGCAGTCGAGCTCAACACGACAAGCGCGTTAGCCAACTACGCCACCGAGGCGGGTAAATTATCATTTAAAAAATTTTCATTAACACATCAAGGCCTTAGGTATTTTATGCTAGAGTAATCTGAAATATGTAGTAATTTTTATGAACTCATAATAGCACTGGAATTGATATTAAAAGGAATTAAAAAAACCATAGGGCCTATACAATATTTGTACTTGGCAAACAGTAACGTTATCTCACATTGTGCAATTTATTTAATTTAACATTTTTTTTTAGTATTTCTAAAAATTCGTGTTTTAATGGTAGAGAGAAACATTCCCAATGAGTTTATTTTGCACTTGTTTAGTCACTTATATAAAGATTGATGTGTTTGGAATTTAAACTTTTGATTGTTATTGAATTTTACAAAATCTATCCCCACTGAGTTTTTATTTAAAAACAGAAGAGGATGAAGCTCTCTTCGATATGTACAGTACAGAACTCGTATATAATAAATTATAGAAAAGATTGCACAATGGAGGCCTTCTCTGTAATGTTTGAAAGTATAAATTCCGTTCGATTAATCCTACAAAGTGAAGTAAAGAAAGTTTTTGTTGTTGTTCTATCTCGTGCACAATGGTATCTTCAACCATGAGCTTATACAAACTTGAATATTTCTTGTGAAATAAAATCCATCTTAATCTTTGCTCAAAACTTCACTAAATTAAATATTGATTCACTGTAGTCATCCACTAGAAAATAATTCATTAATGATTTTCAGGAGTGAATTTTTTTCTAAACTACATTTAAAATATACATTTTTAAATTCCCATTTGTTCTTAAATTATTTTTATTTTGGAAGATAATTAACTAATTTTAGACTATTTAAAAGTTTGTTTCACAAGTGATCATAGCTTATACATAGTAAAATTCAAGACCTTATTATTATACCTTAACTTTAGTGTTATAATAATAAATCCGATGCATCTCAGGTGTGGAATTAAATTAACTATCTTAAGTGACTTTGTTTGATAAAGAAAGGCTATATCTGTGTTTCTATCCTTTGGTTGTATTTCAGAAGTACAAACCTTCATGTAAGGTGTCGTTAGTTTTCTTTTGTCTAATTTTAAACTCAAGATATAAACTTTTGAACTTGTCAAAAACCTGAGGTTAGCGCTGGGTTTGGGGTTGTCTACTCTTTAGGGTTTGAGACGGGGTCTACTCCCTCGTGGCGGTACGCATCAGCTCGGATGTTCTAACGATGGGAGAGTGTAGGAGCGATAGATCCGCCTGCCTCAGATTGGCTTGATCAAAATATCTACAGGACGTCTTTCTCGGCCCAGACGGATTGGGCGGTTAAAGCTCTGTAGAGTCACCTGTGTGTTGCTGGTCGAATGGCAGGGGCCCCCATCCACCACACACTAAGCGGCTGGTAGTGCACATTCAGTCTTGGACAGGTATAGTTGGTCAGGACAAGTCCACAAGGTTCCCGCTGGCCAAATTAGGGTCAATGCCTCTGGAAACCGAGGCAACACTTAAGGCTGTTTCTGACCTCCGTGGTGCTGGTGTCTTTATGGAGGACTAACTCCTCCAGTCAAGGGCCATTAAACGTTGGGGGGAGGGGAGAAACCCAGTGATTCCGTGGTGCTGGTGTCTCTATGGAGGACTAACTCCTCCAGTCAAGGGCCATTAAACGGTGGGGGGAGGGGAGAAACCCAGTGATGACGACGACTAGTAGGGGTTGGTGCTCCCAAAATGCTCACTGTGTGTGTTTGCACACGTGGCTCCACCCAGAAGGTAGGAGAGTAGTGGGTTATAAGTGTCCTGGGATGGGGTGTGATTGTTCCCCATCATGGGCACCAGAGGTTTTGTCTAAGATATCACACAGTGGTCTACCACCGTCAAGCGTCTCCGACTCAGGTACGCAAGTTGGAGATGTAGTAGATTGACGCTCATGTCCCACTGGGGTTTCAATTATGTTCAAAATCCTGTTAATTTTCACCTAAATTTTGATGAAAATGATATTCAAACATATCAAACAGCTTCCCGGGATTTCTAAACGTCTGCAATGCATATCAGCGCTCTCTCCCCCTTATAGTCCCATGAGCAGTTATGTGGTGTTGGGAGGGATTATTTATTTTTGTTGTTGTGTATCTTGACATGTATTTTTCTGGAGAGTAATTTCTGTTAGACCATACTTTTATGTATATATATTTTAGCTCATCCAGTACTTGTTTTGTGTCAACCTAATTATTCCAGAGGCTCCGATAAGATGTCTTCGTCGAACCAACGTCTACTGGGGAAAATAAATACATGTGCTATCAATCTTAATTTATTCTGTCTGGCGCTACATTCTAATATATATTTAGCTTGACAAGGAGACAAGAGATAGATTTCTTTACAATATTACCAAAAATATTAATTTGGTATTTTAATTATCACTATGTATCACATATAGACATTTTATTTAATATTTGACTAGTGAAACAAAATGTCTTATAATATTCATCTATTTTTGTGGTTACGTATTTTATTGTATTCAGTAGAAAAAAAATTTGTTTTGTGTTTGCACCTCATATTCCCTGTAAGATTTGAAAAAGTGGTCTTTGACGCTGTCTTGTTAGGGTGATCGGCTCACTCACAATTTTATTCAAGTAATCTTGAGAAGGAATGAAGTGGAAGCCATTGAATTAGTCTTGTTTTAATCGCTACGAACTATACTGGTAATATTGAATCATGTCCATAAACAACACATGCATACACTAATAACATATAATTAATTAAATTAATTTAGTCAGTTGCCGAATATAGGCCTGGTGTGCTGTGAGTAGTTTTTACTAAATTGTTTTCCACCCTCCTTTGATGAAAATTTGGGTACCTTTATTTATATTCCTGACTTACTTATTCCTAACCCATTAGTGTAAATATGCTCATAGGCTGTACAGGTAGCATGACGTGGTACACAATATATTTTTATGGGTACAATATTTTGCTAGTAATGACTTGCTGGTAATTAATTAAAGCATGAACACTGAGTTAACAAGATAAGTGTGGTCTTGGGGTAAAGAGCTCACCTCAGGACTCGATGTTTGTTGGTTCAAACCCAGCTTGGCTTGAAGGATTTTTCTTGAACGGTAAAGATCCGTAGCACAACTTCTTTTGGAGGATCAGTAAGGCCGTAGGTCTCGTGTCGATTGTAGCATGTAAAAGAACCCTGGAAGGTGTATATAAATACTTTTCCCGGCCAAATTTGTAGATCGTTTCTCTCTCACTCATAGAAGATATTGTGTGCTGATATAATCAGTCGGTTCAGAAAGTGCACGTCAAATCCCTCATATAAATAAACAAATAGCAAGCTAAGGAATGAAAATTTAAACCTGGAAATTGGATGAGAAGCCTTAAACTACATTTTTAAATATAATCCCCTTCTCTCTATTTCAATGCACCCAGTAGTAACCAAACCCGGTAAAGTACTCTATATTTTGTTGGCAATTTGGCAGGTCTGAATGTCATTTACGTTGGCTAGATAACACTCTGAACCTTGGATTTTAAATTGTAAACTTGAAAGAAGAGCTTTCTCAACCACCAACGTTACACCTTGTACAAAAGAGTACACCCCAGAGAGCTATTCTATTTGGGGAGTGAGGAATGGGTTGGAAGAGGAAGAAAGGTCTACCCCCCAACCTCCTGTCAAGATAATTACTGCAGCCCGCTTCAACAAAACTCTCTCCGGGGACGGCTTTACCAAGATTGTCTTATCTATTTTGTTTTGTTAGATCTTAAATATAAAAGTATACTGCTATGATTGACAAGGTTCTAAATAGTTCGAGTGCTCATAAACTCACGTTTCTTGTTAATGTTGGTTTTTCCAAGGTGCCGTGGGAAAAATTCTGTTCAGGTTTTTGGGTCTTTGACGCAATTCAGGTTCGGTCAAGTACCTAGGCAAGGTAGATTGGTGCTATTTGGGTTATCCCTTCTTACCGTACTGTATTTTTCAGGACATGATTGTAAATGAAGATTTTCAGTGGTTTGATATAAAGGATGTTCCCGATAACCTGGTATTTACTGTAAACGGGTTTATAATGTATTATAAACTTGTACACGTTTATAAAAATATATTATAAATCTCAGATTTCAAGTTCAAACGTTAATCAGCACGTGTTTAACTGTGAAATTAAAAGCTGTGTATCACATTTCTAGTCTCTAACCAGGGGACACGAGGGAATCATTTAAACACTAATTCGGAGCTTTCTGTGGAACCATAAAATAGTTTGTTCTGGGCTTGAAGACAATTTAATCAGTAGCTGGTAGGCGTGTAGTGGTCATTGTTGTCCTAGTAATTGTTTTAAGAGCGACGACTAATGGGGACAGTTCACCGCGCTCGGTTAAAATGGGGGAGTAGAGTCCTCTAACGAAGTTTGCTCTCAAGGGAATTGACGGGTGGTGAGGGGCTGCAGGGGATGGAGACCACTGACTCAGCTCGCCACGGCTAGAGAGAGAGAGAGAGAGAGAGAGAAAGAAAAGGGACTAGTTGGTTGTTCAAAGCAAGACACATTTCTCTAGGATTGTGGGGAGAAACGCTGGTGCTCAGAGAATTAGAGTTTGAAACTGAATAATGTGTGCTAGTGCGTGCTGGATCATTTCGAATTGGACAACAGCATCTTGTTTGTTTGTTGATTTGTTTTTGTCACCCCGTCTTATTACACAATATTGTTATAAAATGGTTAACTCAAATAGGATATTAGTTTAGTGGTTTTATTACTTTTTGATCTATTAGCTTAAATTTTTTTAGAAGGACTACCACGTCTTGCTTCACATTCGGGCTATACGCTTATGTATTAATAATTATACTAATGGGTTAAGAATGAGTAAGGTTACATTTAGATGAATTGTACCCACATTTGCGTGGGCAATGAGAGAGCGTAAAACCATTTAGGAAAAATCACCCTCATTACAGCCGACCGGAATAGAACCACAGAAAGAAATGACATGAAACTGTATAAAGCAGATATTAGGATACGCAGATGATTTAGCTTTCTTGGGCAATAGTACAGAAACTGTTGCAAGAAATGTAGACAGTTTATTAAGTACTGGTATTGAAATATGTTTAGAAGTGAAAACTAAAAGACTAAGAATATGATCACACAGAGAGCACAGATTCTGAACTATAATAATTTAGAGATTACTCCATTTGGCTAGGTTAATGAATTTAAATATTTAGGAACAGTTTTAACTAGCAATAACGATGCTAGAGTGGAAATTAGGAAAATAATACAGTCGGGATGCATGTTATTACTCGGTCATTAAGTTGTAGACATTTCGCCAGCTTTCAAGGAATGTAAAACTCAGAATATACAAAACAATAGTTCTTCCGGTTGTTCTTTATGGTTGTGGAACATGACTTCCTACCTTGGACGACGAAAACAAATATAGGGTGTTCGAATACAGGGTGCTTAGGAAGAATGGCGAAGATAATGAAGAGTGGAGGAGGTTACATAATGATGAGCTACATACAATTTACTCATTACAAAGCATTATTAGATTACGGGGGGCAGAACATGCAGCACGAATGGAATAATCTATAACCATGTTCAGTGTATTGACTGGAAAACTCAAAGGGAAGAAACCCTTGAGAAGACCTAGATGCAGATGGAAGGACAACATTAGAATGGACCTGAAAGATATAGGGTGTAATGAGGTGGACTGGTTAGAACTAGCTCAAGATAGGAATAGGCGGCGGCGTACTTTTGTAAATGCAGCAATGAGCTTTCATGTCCTTAATGCTATAGATTATACTCATTTGATCTTTATAAATTATTTAATATCGATTCTAAGAAATGACTTAATAATATCATGAGCTCGTTTTATCACTCAAATATTATACATGATAGTATAATTCTAGAGTTGGTTTTGTATTCTTGGACCTTTTCCGTCCTAGGTTAAGTTAGTTTGTTAGCTGTGTTAAACGTAAAATATTTATTATAAGCTTTCATAAACCTCAAATATAAGTATTTTGTTGTTGGTGTCTCCTCCACCCTTTCCACCCTTTCCACGCTTTTATATTCTTTATCCGGGCATCGACGCGGGACAAAGTGGAGAGCTGGAGGCAGCCGTCGTGAGAGGAGAAGCAGGCAGTTTTTACCGTGACGGATACATACATATGTTACACAAATACATGAGGTGCAGTAAGAATAACCGTTACAAGATATTTATTCTTAATAATCATCTTCCTCACGTTCTGTGACCTCTGCCACGACGCTGGAACCCACCGCTTGATCCGCTGCCACTTACTCTCGATGGCGGGATGTTGTATGCTGGCATCAGCGCTGGTGCCGGGGGAATGAACCTCGGTGGATAAATCGCTGCTCCAGCGTCTATTTCAGCTGCCGCTATCGCCGTAGGCCATCCTTTGGTGAGAACAATGTACTCCGTGTTTTATACGGTGAATAAGTATCTGCTGAGCTGTAGCCGGAAGGTCTGGATAATGTGATGCGATTGCCAGTAGAAAGTTTGCTTGGCGCTTATCCCTTCCTAGTTGCAGCTCGGATACCTTTGCTTTAAGTGCTAGTGCGACCCGAAGTACGGCGGTCTCGTCAACGTCCCACAGTAGAGTCTCAGGGGGCAGAAGTGATGTCCAGGACCCACGCGGGGTCGCGAGTGGTGGTGCCGACTTGGTTGCCGCTGCCGCTCCAGCTGGTTGGGGACCCTGGTGTGCCTCCTGTCTGGGTGTTAGTCGATCCAGTCGCTCCTTGATGTGACGAAAGTTGTCCTGGTTCGAGTTTACAGTCTGTGATAGTTCTTGTTTAGCAGCCAGAACTTACACTTGGTCCTCCCTTAGCATTGTAGATTCTAAGTTGGAGTCTCGACGGAATTGGACTGTCTTGCCGGGGCTGGTGACTGGGCTGTGTGAACGTATGCGGGATGGTGTGGTTGCCGTTTCACCTTGTGCGATGAACGAAGGCCGTTGTGGTGGAGTCCTAGTAGCTGTGAGTGAATCTGATCCTTGTCGGGTGCTGGTTGCTGTAGGGCTGGATTACTCGGCTGATGGGCCACCAGGGGCCGACACCGTCTTACCTTACCGTCAAATGAATATGATATAAAGAAAAAGTAAATTCTTAAAAATCAAACGACCCAGTCATTCATGTGATGGAGGCCACACATTAATTTTTTTTCGTATAGTAAAGTGTGTAATTGTAAAACTATCTATGTAACATTTAAGAGAAAAGTGCTATAGGTTTCTTTATAATGTGATCAACGCTTAAATTGGCCAGGTTTGTTGAGTGGTTAGAATTCATAACTCTGCCTTAGCAAACAGACTACACTAGATGTTATTATACTGTTTGATTTTCCACCCTTTCTCCAGAAACATTACTGAAGTTCCTTAAATATTCGTAGCTTATATTTAGTAAAACATCACATCATTCTAAGCTACGATGAGAATTTGGAAATTGTCTGTATTTTGCACAAACAATGAACCATATTTGAATATCTGTTACATTTTTAAAGAGACTTAATAATATAAAAAACCTCAAAACAATATAAATAATACCTATTTTTTCAACTATCTTGATATACGAGTTATATATGTTATGTACTACTTTGTGTTAACATTTATTTTGGGTTTTCCGATCATTAGAGTAATTAAATAATCTACTTTTCTATACTACATTTATTTGAATTAGATTTTAATTAAATTTAAAACTATACAAATATAAACTATGTGTGAAAATATGTTTGTACACTCTTGTTAAAACATATTTAGGTTATCATCAAGGTTTTTTTATGTTTAATTGGTCGGAGAACAATGGTCAGTAATTGAACTGTGTATTTAAAAATTAATCTAGTTAATTAATTAGTTAGTTAATTAATCTAGACACAATTAATGAGCGTTTATTGGTTAGTATTATATCTTCTAGGACACTTATTATATACATTTAGTTTACATTACTAATAATATCCTTATACATCCATTTAGGTTTAATATTTGGTTGAGTTTGAAGGCTATTGATTTCTCACTAGTGCTTATACTTGAGCAACCACTTTGAAACGCCCAGAGTGACAGTTTTATACACTTTTAATTAACAATTTCTTGTCCAAATCTAAAAATATCATAATAATGCATCAGTTCGAATGCAATGGTCCTTGGTTTGTTGTTTAACTTGAGCCATCCGAATCCTGATACTGTCCCCCACAAAAAGCGAGATAGTGTGGCCAGTAGATCTCGCTCAGCGTCGTCCATATGTTCGCGAGGATACCAGGACATAATGTATCTTCCACCCCTGAATGTCCTCTCCAGTAATCCAGATCCTCTTGGGGTCTCTTCTCTTCATCGCCACACCCTATCCCCCTCAGAGTCTTTCCACTTCCTTATCAACAGCCATAAAACGGAAGGGAGGCCAAATCACTCTCGCGCCCGATGAAAAATGCCACCACTTGATATTTATTGTATTTATTATTACACAATGTCCGGGATTCAGGAAACATTTCGCGTATCTACCCACTGGAAATAATGCTTCATTTTATATCGTTAATAGCATAACCCGGTTATTCAATGGTAAAAAAAAATTATAATGCTTCATTTTATATCGTTAATAGCATAACCCGGTTATTCGATGGTAAAAAAAAATTACCGAATAATGATTTGAATTAACTTACTTCGATTCGCATTAAAACGTTTAATTAACAAAATAATTCGGCCGTGGTGTAGTGGTCAGTGCACCTGGCTACGAATTTAGGGGTCCCGGGTTCGATTCCCTGGTGGTACCTTGGGTATGTGGGAATTTAGGTATTGGGGAACTATCCCAACGGTCACCAGAGGTTAGTAAGCTAGACTTAAGCTAGGTTTAAGATTCCCACTAGATCACACTTCCATATTCACTATAATCACATCATCTCATTGCGGGCACGACGTGTAGACAACTTCCATAGGTGTACCCTGGGAAACACTCTCTGCCACCAGAGTCTACAAACACGCGACCGAACTCGATTTGATGTTCCTACCAGTCATAAATGTCATACGCTTAAAAAAAAAACACTAAAATAACTAGCAGAACTAATCAGCGTTGTCCAGGGTAGCCACGAAATTCATTGCGTTACTAGCACAGACAAAACTTTTCTTTGCTTCAAACAGACCGAAAAAAAACCTCATTCTATTAATCTAAATAATTTAAAATTCGCGTGTGAATTATTTCTATATCAAAAGAGTAAAATTAATTTTACAATAATCGGGTGTGTATTGACGAAAATGTCTAGATATTATATAAATATAATAGCAATCTATTTTAAATTATATAAAAAACTTCTAAATGCATAGTAGAATAATATTAAAACAGTGTTTTACATTTATGTACTGTACCATACCATAAATGTTCCATGCAATTTTGCATTTTACGTTACCCTCCTTTCATATCTTCCTACTTGAATTCAAACGAAAGCATAAAATATTTGGAAAATATTTTCTTTCATGATAAAAGCAAATATTCTATAGATATGTATAAATAGATTATTCGACATAAGAGTATTGAACGTGAGGATCCTATTCAGGGAATAATGTCAAATAGTATTCAATATTCTGATACTTTGTCTTGTATTATTACATTTTCTGTAATAGCTAAATATAACGGGAAAGTGTTTTTATTAATTTGTATTTTAGTATCAATGATAAATTTGTAAATTAATTAAATAATGGCGTTAAAATATTATATATATTTTAATTAATGTTGTTTAAAATATTTTCTTGTGCATTTTATAGTTAAATTATTTTTATCTCAGAGAAGCATGAATGGTTTTATCATAAATTTTTCCAAGTGTCACAATCTTTCTCCCTCTGATCCTCATGAATACCTCACACCCATCTCCGTTTTTACAACTTCATGACAAAAAGCAGTGAACAAATTTAGTGTTGAAAATTATTAATGTTATATTGTTTTTGATATTACTGTTTGTTTATATGTATACCATCACGACTCACAAAAATGTTATAAAATGTTACCCACTTCGGTGACCGCGTGATCTAACGCGCTACACTCGTGTTGGACTGGACTGCTGAAGACGGGGAGAAAAGGGTTTGATCCCAGTTGGGTGCACTGAGTTTTTTCCCTAAATGGATTTCTACTCTCCTTCTACGCAAATGCGGGTGCATATTCTCTCAAATAAAACCATCTTAATCTCTAAGCCATTAGTGTAATTAGTACATAGGGTTATAACCCAAAGGGGTAATAAGACGCGATGCAAAAAAAAACTGTTGGCCATCAGCTAAACACCAATTCAATTTAACAACTTGGTGGGAATGCCAGGCCTCCACCATGGTTCGGATTCCACGTTAAACTGTAGGTCCTCCATTTCATCTCACAATCACCCTACCATTACACATTAGCCTAAGTGCGTACAGCCCGAACGGGTAGTAAGATGCGGTGCTAATAATAATAACAACTTGGTAGACTAGTTTATTTTTAAGGCTAATAGCTTAGGTTTACGCCAATTAGAAAAAATAACATCTGATACAGAGTGAACGAAGAGGTAGTACTGAAAAATAATAATAATTTCATTAGTCAATAAATAATTATGGACGTTTTATGGCTGTAGGGCTGTTTTTTAGATTCGAAATCAAATATAAACCTTTGGTGGTTAATTTTTTAACTGTACACTAGTAGGTTTAGGAAGGCAGTCTCATAGTCTATCCCGACATAACAACTTTGTGATATTATAACAAGTCTTGTGCGAAACATGTTCGTATCAGTTAGTTAAGTAATAGAAGTGGAATTCAATTATAAGCTTTCTAATATTTTACAAAATGACAACTCAATAACTGCAATTAGCTCAGAGAGAGATTACTTGGAGTTAATAACTATTATTATAATTGTTTATTCTCATCATCAAACAAAAGTGAAAAGAGTTTATAAATATTACTAGTTTTTATAATAAATTATAGGTAAAGTATTTGATTAGTATAAAGCGTTTCTTTTTGGGTGAATTTACTAAGTTTTATGATGACGCCATATTAAACATAATAGGAAATTTTCAAAGTAATTTCGTGCTAAGAAGTGTTGATATGTTACATTGTGACATTATTAAAGGAATAAATCTTTCTCATATCAATCCAGTTACTCGACATTTTAGACACAAGGTTCTTAATCAAGAATCTAGGTATACGAGAGGGGATGTAAGGGCAGTTCTCTAGTTTCCTTTTACACCCTAACAAACCCAACAATTATTTCAATAAAGGGGGCGGGGTTAGAATAAATATGAGATCTCCCAGAGAGATCCAATATCGAAGGGCTCGTCGCCTCCTCAATTTGGGGTGGATTACCGGGGAGATTGTTAGAATTGATGAGAGGATTCTGTGCCTTTGGGCGAAGGGGGTGTAAGAGAATACAAAGTGGAATGGGTGGGTGAAAGATGGATAAAGGTGAGAGCATTCACTTAGGACCGCAGATGGTACTGGGGCCATTAACAGAAGTGTGGTCACTTTGAATTGCTTTCGGTCATTCGCGGTTTCATTTCACTCTAAAGGGTGCTCAAGAGAGTTTTGAATAGTTTATAATGATAGATTAGTGTTGGGAAAACATTTTTATTCACTTGGTTGACAAACTTTTACTCTTAAATACATATTGCTGGAAACATTTTTTAACATTTTCAATGTCGAAAAATGTGTCGCATTTCTTTAAGTTATTTGAGCTTATACTAATAAATATTCATATTTTGAATAACAGTGAAAATATTAAAGAATTTCCTTAACAGTGTTTATTTTAGAACGAATTTTAAATATCACGAGAGTGAAAAATGCTTTCTCAGTAAAAATTAAAATGTAAAAAAAAACACTTCAAAATTAGATTCAACACTGTTGAAAGGATGGATTTTAACAAATTGAAGGTTCGTATGTAAAAAGTTGCAAATTATACATTTTATAATTTTATCAGGACCTATATATTTTTTTTCAATAGGTTACAACAGGATGGCCTATTAGCACTTGAAACCGCTATACCAATAAATTTTGAACCATCTAGGGCTCAGTTCGCTTCTCAACTACGACATTTTGACCATCCCGGAATTTAAATCATATTGTTTCAGAGGAAATATTATGTGGGAAGTAAAACAAAACAATGAATCTTTTCCCGGCTATGATTAATATTTTTGCTATAGGTGTTATGATACTCTTCACCACAAAAGTCATTAATGTATATTTTATCAATTAGAGTGGATATCTTACTGTCCATATTTTTACTCACTTGTTACCATGCGATTACTAGACACAAAGCTAAATTATCACACAACCTTATAGTACAACATAGGACATCAATCATTAAAATTCCACTTTATCTTCAAGAATTATGTGTGTCACAGAACAGTTGATTCAAAATGGAACAGAACCAGGTCCGTCTCAGGCTGTAAACAAATACAAATGTAAACACTGTGTTTTTTTTACGTGTACACTCTCAGGTGTTCCTAAGTTAGTTTATCAAGTTTCTACTTTCTAAGTTTTTTTATTATTGCAGTTATAACTTAGAGGTAACACACACACGAACGGATATCTAACTACAAAAAATTGACAAAAAATGACTGTTGGTCCAATCTCACTTTAGAATTAAATTAAATCAATATATCAATTGAAAAAGAATCAAACAAATTATATCTAATTTCGCACGAAGAAATCTATCCGAACAAGATGTATGAGATTTTTGGGAAAAACTGCCCTCAATTAGTCCTGAAAGCGGAGTATAATTATTAAAATTAAATAAAAATCAATAATAAGACTATTAAAACGTGGCACTTAAACAGTGGAATAGAACACAAGCCCCAATAGTGGCTGTAGTAATTTAAATCTGAACTATACAGCAAATTTGACTATCATAAAATATCAAATGATATGCGTATTATAATATAAAGGTAACAACTATTGGTAGCTAACTCATTGACAAAACAATATTGACTCACGCCTTAAATAATGTGTAAAAAATGATCCTGATCAGAAAGTTATTTCAGGTTGTTCATCAATGTCGATAAATCAAAAACCCTAATTTGGATTCCTGTGTACATGTGTAATGTTACGATACATGAGCAATAAAGAAGTTTTTTGTGGTTTTTAGCACCTCATCTTACTGCCCGTTCGGGTTATACGCTTATATACAAATTACGCTAATGGTTTTTAGGGATTATGAAGGTTATATTAATAGGAAGTGTTCCCAAATTTACGTGCAGGGAGAGTGGAAAATCATTTTGGAAAAAACCTCAGTACACCCACCGAGATTCGAACCTCGATCTCCCCGTCATCGGCAATTCAGTTTGAGACAAGAATGATGCGTTTAACCATGCGGCCACCTAATAATGCGGGTAAGTGCAACAAATGGTACCCGTGAATTCCTTTAGTGTCAAAGAGTGTAGTATTGTCCTTGAGGACATAACGCCCAAGAGTTCAAGTGTTTTTCTTGCCTTGAATTAAATGGGATATTTGTGGTTTATCCCTTTACTTTTTACTGTCTTAAATCGCTCCGCATGTTATATTTTAATTTCTTAAAAATGTGTTGCATAGACATCAATAACTTATTTACTTTTAATTCGTAGAGCTTGAATTGAATAAATAGGCAGTTGACAACTATTTATTCTTTAATAGTATATGATTTAAAACCATATTTATATTTAAAATCTTGCTTATTTCTTTTCACACTTATCACCTTTTTTTTTAAAAAAAAACTATTATTTTAAAATGTTCATATCCCAAAGGTTCTGAAAATATATTGTAGTATTTTTAATATAGGCTATCATTTCTAAAGAGATAAAACACAAAATATTGGAAAAATCATCAGAGCTTAGGTTGCCGTTACTTGGTTCTAACATTTTGCTTATACACAACATCGTTACTTAAGGGTGCTCCATGGGCGATCACTAAGAAACATTGTAGGCATTTATAAGTCCCAGATTATTTATTAAGTGATTTGATATTTTTTAATACTGTTTACATGAAAATGTAGTTGAAAGCTCTAATATTAAAATTTTAAGCTTAAAGTGTTTAAAAAAATGTGATAACTTACATAAAACTCTATAAAATAATCCCACTCTATTTTATAATTTTGTTGTGAGCCTATCAAAATCTGACATTATTTGATAGATGATGGCTATATCTAGGTTTCTAACCTTTAGTTTTAAGGTGGGAGTGTAGTGTACTCGAGTTAAGGGCAGTGTTTTTGCAGTTTTTATAGCAACACTTTTTTTGGCCAAAATAAATAGAACATATCTCTGGTAGAAACATAGAGTTTAATTTTCTTCACATGGTGACCTCAACAGTTTTTGAATATCTGCCATGAGCATATTACCACTAGACGGAAAACTTTTTAAATGAAGAGAAAAGGTTGTCATTAAATTTCAGAAGATTGAAAAAGATTCAACAACTGTTAATAACACCATGGGAAGAAAATTACACTCTATGTTTCTACCGGACAAATATATTATTTATTTTGGCCATAAAACTGTTTAACAATACATGAACATACTGAAAAACATTGCCTATTTCTTGGGTTCCCTACCCTCCTACTTTTAACTAAGAAGGACAAAATCTCGCCCAAAGCGTAGTTGAATTTATTTTTAAACCTTAAACTTTCTAACTAGTCATTAACTTGCTAATAACTTTAACAAATCTTTGTTTAGAACGATATTTAAACATCTCAAACAACTTATTAAATAATCTTCTAAACACCTGCAACACTTTTCAGTGGTATATACGGTACCAAGTATCACGAGGAGAAAATATGAGATACCAAGTGTCTACCTTGAAAATATTTTCTTAGTACCCTTGTTCGAGATTCGAACTCACCCTCCTGTCACTAGCAATCTAGTCTACTGCTAGATTAATGCCTCAGACCATGTGACTACCAGTGTGTGTTTTTTTTCTGACCAAAACTAACTCTTATTTTATTTTTCGTATTTTGAGAAACTTGTCTAGAAAATATATCATATCCTTTTTAAGAAATAATTCGAATCCAATCACACAGCTCACCAGACGTATCGTCCAATCACGTTTCTTTTTTCTGAGAAGATGAAGTGTGTTCATATACTATATATAGCAAGCGGCTGCTCGTGAAACCCCCAAAGCACAACATTATTGCACCGAGACAGGTTTTAAGATTACAAAGTGATCCCCACTCTCAATCACTTTTATCGTCTCTCTTTCTCTCTAAAAACTTAACGCTACGCCGAAATAATATTTAAGTTAGATATAAAACCAATTAAAAACAAAATATTGTATTAAATTTTTTTTATCTAAATCAATTGTGGCTTGACTAAGTGACTAAACCTGGCATTCTAGAAATATGTCTTATTTGATTTATTAGCTATAAAGTTTATCTGAAAAGTTATTAAAGGCTTCCAATAACCACTCCTTTTGGATTACTATATAATTTCTCTTTAAGTAGGAGGATTCTTTTGAAAATTAGAATGTAGTTTTTTGTAAGTGTATGGCATCTTTGAACGGGATTATATATATATATATATATGTATATATAATTTAGTTCGGTCACCTGTGTATGTAGACTTTTAGCCACTTTGTGTCCCAGAACGTTATGATCCACCTAAAGCCACGTGTAACTCGGGGACTATTTGGATAAGACAGTGGTTCTAAACCCTTTATTACTCGAGGCCCGCTAAATATCCTAAAATATTTTCGCGGCCCCCTAGTTTTTACTAACATATT
Source organism: Timema poppense (assembly GCA_902141375.1). Classification (NCBI taxonomy): domain Eukaryota; kingdom Metazoa; phylum Arthropoda; class Insecta; order Phasmatodea; family Timematidae; genus Timema; species Timema poppense. The sequence continues at coordinate 60,024 of CABFOV010002369.1, read as the reverse complement.
AGTCATTAAGATTGATTCTAAAATAGTTGCTCTATTTACTGATTATAATAGCAAACAAATAAAACAAACCAAATTAGCTTACCTAAATGTATTAAATGGAACCCCTGCTGTTGAACACTTTCTACAAATTTGTTTATTCTTGTTCCAATTCTATTACTTAATGCTATTCACATGCAGGAGTCTATACGGAGTCGATTTTACTGCTTCGATTTAATATGTACCATTGTGGAAAATACCTCTTCACATAAATAAGTAGGAACAAAGGGCGGCAATTTTAGAATGGTGGTGGTATATAGAAGGGGATTATTTGTACTATCCGTGATTTATATTATCCGTACTTCCCCTCTATTAGCCTGGAAAATCGAGAGTCTACTGTACTTACATGCTTACTCAAATTATCACTTCCAAAACGTTAAATCTAAGATAATTGACTTCAGTAATCAGCAAAAAAAAGTTTTAAATTAGGCCCCCCCGGTTGAAGCCGCATTGACACGGTCCAACTATACTTGGATCATAACTTGGACCAAGTGTTCTTGTACAAGTGCACTTGGTCCAATCTAGTTGTCACAGTTAGTAATTTGGGCAGTCACGTAGACATCAAAAAGATGGCGGATTTGGTTTTAGAGGGTATCGGAGTGTTCACTGATATGCTCATACAGCAAGTTGAAATAAAAAAAATTAAAAAGTTGAGAAAATAGAAAAAAGAAAGTTTAGACCCGGAACTGGATACTTGAGGCTCTTGAAGCTTCCTCAAATTTATTTCGCGAAGTAGCGGTTTCCGGGTTTACGGGTTTCACTCTCCGTTTTTTGAGACGACACAATTTTGATGGGATTCATAATGGTGTCGTCTCAAAAAACGGAGAGTGAAACCCGTAAAAGGAATGCTATAAAAATAATTAAATGGATGGATAGGCAAAATGTAAGGTTCGTGGAACTGTATGAGGCAGAGGGAGTGTTATGGAACGTAACGAAGAGCAGATCGCGTGTCAGTATCAAGTTTTATGTTTGCACTGCGTCTCAATAACTGTTCAGTTCAATTTATTGAATTATTGGTTTTATAGATCCTAGAAACTTGCACAGTAGTTAATCGTAGATGAAAGTTTCTTCATCTTCAACCGCTACTTACGAAATAAATTTGAGGAAGCTTCAAGAGCCTCAAGTATCCAGTTCCAGTTCTAAACTTTCTTTTTTATATTTTCTCAACTTTTTTTGTGTGGATTTCAACTTCTTGTATGAGCATATCAGTGACCACTCCGATACCCTCCAAAACCAAATCCGCCATGTTTTTGATGTCTACATTACTGTCCAAGTGACTTAACTGTGACAACTAGATTGGACCAAGTGCACTTGTACAAGAACACTTGGTCCAAGTTGTCATCCAAGTATACTTGGACCGTGTCAACGCGGCTTTAAGAATCGCTGGGATAATAGACGCGTCATCAACGCAGCTCCCAGTCGGCGTATATTTTTACGCCAGTGTGTCCAGTCTATGACGTCAACTGGTATAAAGATCCATGGAGCGAAAAAACTTTGTGCTGTGAGATTATTCTTGTTTGCTATATAACACAGGAAGGTCACAGGAAGCCCTTGCTACAGAGAGAATACTGGATACCTGGGGGTAATTAAATATTAATATCATGGATACAAGTAGGAGATGGAGAGAAGCGAAAAACAGGAAGGGAGGAAAAATAACAAATACGTATTATTTCAATTTTCTTTGGATGTATTTTTTTCTTAGCTTGATGCTGGTCGAGGATTTTGAAATAAAACGCATAAATAACTAATAAAAATTTAACGTAAAACAAAATATCATAAAAGAAGGAAAATTAACTAAATGTTAGCCGGTTCAGTCGCAGCATGGTTTAACCAAACAGTTGATCGTGAGCTACCGGTAGCTCGTGGGGGTATTTTCGATAGCTCTTAGCGTGACCTTTATTTTGAGATTTCTATACTAGCTTATCATCAAAGTGTGTCGCCTAAAGTTCAGGATATGTGTGGCCTCTTGTCTCGTTCTTGTTCGGTTCAAGTTCGTGTTGCTCTCTGGATAAAGGCGTTGTTTTGCTCTGTCTGTGCGAGTCATTCATTATTTTCGGTTGAAGGCTGAGACACGAATACAGAAGAACGTTTTGGTAATTTTATTCAAATGGAAATGAAAATATACATACAAAACATTTAAACAATTATTCATGGATGAAAGTGAAAGCAATTTTTCTCACTAAGTTACACCCCAAGTTTTTTTTAGTATATATTTGACTTTTAAAAGTGAACAATCCTTGTATTTTCTAGCATTAAAAAGTTCCTTTTAGTACAAAAAGTGTATTACATTTCTATATTATTTTCCTTATCATTAAACTAATCCAGCCCAGAGAGCTTACTCTCAATTGGACAAAGCTGTGAGGACTAAAGCCTCTGTATGTTGAGGTTACAACAGTAGTCAATACTGTAAACTATTCGACTGGGTAGCTCAAGAAATAATTTTAAAATTTGAAAGTAGCTCACAGACTCACCCGAATCGGTGGATGCATGGTTGAACGCACTACTCTCTTAGAAGACTAGACTGCCGATGACGGGGAGATCAAGGTCCGAATCTCGGTCGAGTATACTGAGGGTGGTTTAAAAACTAGTTTTCAATAAAAATGCGGGCATATTTCCTATAAATATGGCTTTCTTCATCTCTAAAAGCATTAGCATAATTATTACATAAGCGTATAACCCGAACAGGTAGTAAGAAGCTATGCTAAACAAACAAAAAACTCCCATTCTTAAAGAGTTTGAGGACCCCTGGTCTAAGGCGTCAGTCTCGCAATAAACTGAAATGTTGCTGATAGGAAGATTGGGGTTCGAATATCGGTCGGGCGTACTGAGAGTTGTTTCCTAAATGATTTTCAACTCTCTACCCACAAAAATATATATACACTTCTTCTGACCCAACCTTCCTAATCCATACTCTATTAGCTTAATTACAATGGACATAGGCCAGAAGGATAGTTGGATTCAGTGAATTTTTTAAAGTGTACAAGTTACAGTAAATAAGAAAATTAATTTTATTAAATATGTATAGCTTTATGCTTTTTATTTGACACCATGTTGAATATCTATCTTTAATGTATATTATTTTATTTGATTGAAAAAATATAAAAATGTTATGTTTGATTGAAATTAAAATTTAATGAATTTTTTTCACATATAATTGAAAAATAGCAGGTGACGAACTTGTGTGTGTGTGTGTGTCTGTCTTCTCATACATTTTGAATCAATGCAGCCTATAGCTAGCCTATAGCATTTAGAGGATGAATTGGAACTTATCAAGATACATACGTGACTTACAAATTTTAATTTTTATCCACTCTAGGAATGGTATTTTGGAGGTTATGGAGGTAATGTCTCGCAATTAATTTATTTTTTCTAATAAAAGATAGCGTGCCTTTATTATAGCTGCCAATAAATACAATTAATGTTCTGAGCTCGAGGCTCAATAAGTTTTACCGAGAGTGGTTTTTACTAAATGGTTTTCCACTTTCGTTCTCTCTCTACTCAAATGTGTGTAGACTTCCCCTAAATTCAACCTTAATCATCCCTAGCTCTTTAAAGTAGTTATTACATAAGGATATAAACTGAACAGGTAGTAAGACGAGGTGCTAAAAAATATTCCTAATACCAAATCATTGAAACCTTTTATTTAAAAGGAAAACTTTGGCTTGTCAAATAAAAAAAAATTGTGCAAATGCAACAGACCAATTTGAATTGAAAGGGCCTTATCTGATATCTAGAAAAAATACTTGATTTACTGTCACGTATTCATAAGTCGGGTCATGTGAGATATTACGCTGTCACTGAATCTATACCTATAACATAACATTATTATTTATATAGTAAGATTCTATCATTGTTGACAGCAAAAAAAAAGTTTGTATTTTCTAAAAGGTTCTTCCTTTGAAAAGTAGACTGGATACCAACAATAGAAATTCACACGGTTTACCCTCTCAGGGTGTTTTTTTAATATCTAGTGAGACAATAATAGGAATTATTGACTTGACTGATTGTTCCACTAAATATTTCAATTGTTTGTGTAGGATGCCGGGTAAACTGGTGTGCAGACTACGCAATCAAGTGTATGAGAACGGTTCTTCCTTTCTCCGTGTATTAGATCAAGAAGAGGCGCTTGCTTGCCTTGTTGGGAGCTTATTGACAGAGCTGGGAGTGTCTCATCGTGTAAGGAAATTGAGGTTTCATCAACATCATGTTATTGAGGAGGAAGGACTTGAAGGGGACTTAATCTATTTCACCAAACAGGAGTTTTATTCAATTTTGACGTCATAAAGTTGAGTGTTTCTTAGTGTTTAACACAAGTTATATTATTCTTTTTTCACAATTATAGACCTATTTAATATTTAGAAAGTTAAGCCGTTTCTAATCTAAAATTAGGCCTAATCCGTTTATAAGAAAGCAGCTGATTACATTATAGGTCGCAATATATCGTTCAAATTAATAATATTAACTAATAAATGAATAAAGAAAGAATATTAGAATGAATTTTATAAATATGTGGGTCTACTGTACGAATGTTACACTTTAAATAAACCATTTAAACCGTAACATTCATACAGTAGGTAAGAGTCCCCTAGTACTTTACATAAACACATTTTTGTATGTTATTAGGTGTCAGACTTCTATGCTGGCGTCCGGGGTTCAATCCTCGGTTCCGGTAAAGATTTATCTGATTACCAAACCCTTCCTTCACCTCTGACAAGACATCTTGTGAATGTGAGGAATGCCAGGTCTCCACCGTGGTTCGGATTCCACGTTAAATTTTAGGTCCTTCATTTCATCTCACATTCACCCTACCATTACACATTAGCGTAAGTGCGTATAACCCGAACGGGTAGTAAGACGCGGTGCTAATAATAATAATAATAATAATAATAATAATGTATGTTATTTGTTTGAATTATATAAAGTACAAATACTTTGTTTAAGTAATGACACAATACTAAAGTTGGTTTTGAAGATTGTGAGTTTATTATGCTATATGCAATGTGGTTTCATGCCAGGTAGAGGTTGGCTGGACCAGATATCTGCATTGCAACAACTGATTGAGAAATGTCTTACAGTTAGGAAGAACGTGTATCGTGCATTAAATTGTTTGAATGTGACGATAGACAGAATGGATCTGCGTATTAAAATGTCTCCAAGAGTCAGGTGACAGTTTTTGATAAGAACGGATTAAGAAATGACTGTCAATTCAGTATAAATGGAAAACTGTTAGAACAAGTGAATGATTTACTATATCTGGGCAGAATGTTCTGTAAAAATGTAGGGATGCATGGTGAAATCAACAGACGGATGATTGCATCTAGGAGAGTATTCGGATGTATGAGGACTAGTGCAAAGAATTAAGTTGTAAATATAGAGGAAAATATGGCAGTTTATAAAAGTGTATTAACGTCAACATTGTTTTATGGATGTGAAGCGTGGGTTTGTCAGGAGAAACACAAGAGCAAGGTGAATGCGGATGGAATGGTATATCTAAGCTATATATGTGGAAAAGTTCATATGGACACAGTCAGTAATGAATGGATGCTAAAGGAGTGTGTTTTGAAAGGTCATTGTGAAAGAAGCGTCTTAAGTTGGGTTGAGAGGATGAGGTTGGATCGAGTGACTAAGTAAATATATGAAGGTAAAGTGTGTGAATCAAAAGGAAGGGGTAGACCATGTAAGACGTGGTTAAATGTTGTATACGAATGTGTAAAAATGAGAAAGAATAATTTTAAGAATAAAAGGGCGTGTATGACTCGGTGTATGAATGTTGTTGAAGTGAAGGGAGTAAGCAAGGATAGGGAAGTGTGGGGAAAGTTAGTTAGGATGGATTAAATATGGAGTCTTTTTTAAGCTCTATTCACAGTTTCTTGTCTAGCCCGTAAAGGAATGGCGTGATTATTTGTGCATGTATGAATTTATGATGAGAAACCAATAAATTTAAACATGTGTTAGAATATTTCTAACACGTGTTAGTTATTGATGCCTCATGATAAATTCATAAATACATACATACATACATACATGCATACATACATGCATACATACATGCATGCATACATACATACATACATACATACATACATACATACATAACTACATACATACATACATACATACATACATACATACATACATACATACATACATGCATATATACATACATACATACATACATACATACATACATACATGCATATATACATACATACATGCATATATACATACATACATACATACATACATACATACATACATACATACAGCTTGTAAATGGTGTTTAAATTATTTTTTGGAAATTCACCTCTCCTTTTATAGTTAAATAGATGAATTGAAAGAAGATAATTAAGCAATATTTTAGTCGTCACATAAATATGGTGATAAAACATTCCTCTGCTACCCCATTCATTTATTAGATTTATAGAGATGATATAGCTTGGATAAAATATTGCATGCCATAAAATACTCATATGCCCCTCATTCACTATTAGGTCATTATTATAAGTGTATCCTCTTCGAAAACGTGATGTTCCACAGGTATGTAAAATAGGATACTTTTGTAGTTCTAGTGTACTAATATATATATATGAAGCAGACACTTTAAAACCCCCATTTTAGTTCTTAGATTGTACAGGAACTGTTCTTGTCCAGAAATTTATTTAAATAGATAGTTTATGATGGTTTCACCAGCAGTATTCCACTAGAGCGAACATTTTACCAACAAATCACTCCTTTCTGTTCCTCCACCCGGCACCATTTAGCTCAAGTTACTGCTCCTTCTTCCAGTCGTGGTTCTCTCTCAGAATAACAGTGTTACCACCCACTCTACTACCTCTTAACTACGGACACTCTAGACTAAAAGGAAAGTGGAGGTAAGCTACAAAAAATTATAAAGAAGAAAGACATTAGTAACAATTTGGTAACAATATGAATATTTTATTTAATAAAATAACAATTTAAACAATAATGTACATGGCCTCACAAATTCATCAGAGGTTGTGTTAAATATCATATTAAACAAACGCGCATTACTATCATGCGAATATTTCCAAACATTCGACATGTTCATAAGTCAACTAGGTCAGTTTGGAAGAGACAGCCACTCGATCCAACAACACAATGCCAGTTTCACAACAGATAATATTGACAAAACAACCTAAAGTGTTGACTATTCGAGCAAATTATTTTATAAATGTATAGTCAGATATTTATTGGCTACAAAAAGAAAAGAGCCTAATGGGCATCTTTGAAATTTGTACGAAAGTTGTCTGCTACGCTACATTGAATACAAAGAAAAAAAAGAAAAAATGGGAAGTTAAATTTAATATCGTACGGATATTTTGGAGAACACAAGAGTTTGGTTTACAGAACATATATGTGAAACTCCCGCGGGACCATTAAATGTTGACACAACTACGGATGTTAACAAGATCCCTACTTGTTAATAAAAATTATATATCATACAAAAAGAAGTCTAGATAAACCACAATTTAATTCTTTTAAATAATTTGGAAAATATTTAAGGTCAAAATCAATTCATCAGCAAAATTTTACGTAACTTTAACAAACTATTCAAAATAAGAAAACATCGTCAAAAGATGAGTTTACATTAACAGCTAAATTCAGACAATTCAAATTAAATACTTCTAACAAAAATTAATTCAAAAAATATGGCAATCTGATATATTCAGTGACCTCACTGACACTTAGCGCCTAATTGGCGGCAAAAAGAATTAGGTGTCTCATTACAAAATTTAGTATTACAAACAATATTAATTTTAGCAAATAGCTTACGTTGCCTATTCAGGTTTATTTCAATAAATACGTTACTTTAATTTCAAATTTGAACAAGCCATAGTTCAAGTTTATTAAAATAATATCGATGAAATAAACTATATAAAGAATACAAAAACATCCTAAAACTGTCCAAGTCCAGGACCGGACTTATCCTGACGGTGCCTAATAAAATATCTTAGGACATGACTTCTCCTGAAGAAGTCCAATTTAGTAATCGATTCTTCTTCGGAATCACCGGGCTTAAATAGTGTTTCTAGTCGCCTGGAGTTGAAAGGGGGGGTTTGTGAATATACGTCGGTGACGTCCCATCATCCACTTCGATGGATGAAAATCAGCACATACACCATCGATCAAGCTTGGATTGGCTGGCCTCTCTTCATCACGTCCGCCAGTGTTGACAAAAGATCTTTTTGACCAGAGCATTAGTGACGTACACACAACACGCGCTGTCTTGGAGGTAGATTTGGTTTTGCACGCAGGGGGCAGGTTAGTCGTAATTCAGGTACTGTTGTGAGCGTCATTCTTGAGTTCCATTTAAATCATTTTGACTCGTACGCTTGACACATCAGATGTAGTTACCCCAAGGCTCGTTCGTCCCATTCTTCAATTTAGGACGCGGCGAGTATAGTCCAGTCTTGAAGGTTGTTCTAGCCAGAAGATACAAAGGGTAAGTACATGAAAATTTTATTGATTGCAGGGAGTTTATTCTTGTTTGATGTGGCTTAGTATTGTTGACGGATTCTACGTTGGACTACAATATATAAGCTTACTATTGCAGGAAGTTTATAAATATTGCGGTTTCATACGAAGTGGGTAGTATGACTTGAAGATTAGTACGGGTGGTATGATGTAACATCACCAAATGTTACAACACCACCAAGTTCCAGTTTGTAACCGCTTTCATCTGAGGTGTTGCCTAAAAAACAAAGCCATTTCCAACATCGCCACAGATGACTGCTGTTCTTTTTTTAGTTTTTAAGCTCATCCTACCCTTCTTTCCGCCCTCCCCTCCCCCCATAAATGAGATAGGTAGTTTAAGACACAAATATTCATCATATTTACATTTTATTATCCAACAAAAATCATAAAATTTAGAATAATCTTGAACATTGAAGTAGTTTTTATTTTAAAACAGACAGTTACAAACGAAATATGGAAATGCGAACCAACAAGTGCGAAATACATCGACTTTTGTAAACAATGGCTTCTCATGTTCGAGGGTATGAGACAGTTATTAAGAGTTCTCGAGGGAAGAATAATGTGACGAAGAAGGAGGCAAGAAGAGAAAATATACGAGCAGTTCAAAGCTTTCCTAAAAATGATAAAAAAATAGTTATTTTAACTTAATCCTACCCAATCTACAAAGCAAAAGAGAATACTTTTATTTCACTTCTAGTTTTCTCTTTTTTTTAGCAGGGAATCTTAGTATATTTTCAACACACAATAATACTAATCACGCTTATGAGTTAGATTTGGGTAGGTCAGATTTAAAGAAGTGTACCAGCATCTTCGTGTAAGAAGAGTGGAAAACCGTCTAGGAAAAACAACCCTTAATACATCCAACTTGGATTCGAGCCCTGATCTCCCTGTCATCGGGAGCTTAGCATATTGTGAGAATGACGCCTTATACCATGCAGCCACTGGAGCAGTTCATTTCTTGCTCTTAATACAAACATATAATTACAATTTTAATATTTATATCCATTCTCAATTAATTGATTTACAGTTGTGATTGTTACAAATATCACTATGGTATTTTTGTGGAGTTCCAGTATAAGATGAGCACAGTTAGTTTGAAGATGCACTACAATCATTAGTTATTTTAACCTAGATAATTGCTGTGCTGGAGAGCTTAGCATTACTTACACAAACTACGGTAAAGAAAGCGTTTAATTTGAATGTGTGGTAAAACGTATTACTAAAAAAATACTGTATAGAAACAATATCCCAAGCGCGTTTGTTTTTTCACGTGCACTTTTTACAACGATTCTATATTTGTATCGTAGTGGACATTAATCACCATCTCTTTTTATATTTAGTGGTGGGTACCAATCAGTACTAAATGCACCAGTGGCCGCGGGGTTGTAGATGTTAGATTGATATTGCAAACATGTTGTTTAAAAGCTTTACTCAATGCCAAAATTACCAATAATTGTTTTCTTATATCTGGTTCATCCCTATTGTTTGTCCTCCTTACATCCCCACTAACGTGTGTGTGCGTTATAAAACTACCTTTCTCTGGAATAAAGCAAGAAATTACCATACGTCGTATCCAAACAAAGGAATACCTTCATATGAGATTACTTGACCAGTCGTTAGTTCGAACACAGAGCACGTACACCTATGTTTTCTGTCATGAGGTGTGCGGCTATTTTATAGCATAAAGGTAACATCAATATATAAATTATGCTACGAAAATATACGTCTAAGTAAATAATTATAATTGAATATGGATATCAAGTTTAATGACGTCAAAATAGAATTGATTAAATTAAATAAAATGTAGAAAAAGTGTGAATTTTTTTTACAAGGTTAGAGTTACAATAACTTTGCAATAATTCAAGTCCTCACTATTAACTAATTTACAGTATACTTATATATAAATTAACTAATTTATGTATATATATAATCTATATAAATATATTTAGGAAGGAGGATTCAAATATTAGATGACTTGAAGGAAAGAATAAAATTATTTGAGAACAAGAAGGCGGCATAGAACAGGGTGCATTGGCGTCTAAGTTCACTGACAAAAGTAAAGTACCTGTCGTAAAACAGAGCACATAATAATAATAATATCATTTTTTTTTTATTTGTATCTAAGATTTTTTTAAAGAGGGTATTTTGTATTTTCCTATAATAAAGCGTATATTTCTAGTAGTATAATTCAATTGCT
>CABFOV010002369.1:0-47486 GCA_902141375.1 Timema poppense | reverse complement strand
TATATATATATATATATATATATATATATATATATATATATATATATATATATTGTGTACTGAGTTACACCAAATTCCTTGAACTCACCAAATCACCCAAATGTTTGTCGGGATGGTTTAGCTAACTAGAGCGATAGAATGATAATTATGCGACGAAATGGGACACTTGAGTATGGTGGCATTGTTCAATATGTGGGACATGCCCTCTTCCCTCTCCAAAACCACATTTCTTCTCCAACTCCATGACCTGATCCTTCCTCTATTCTATTTTTCTCTAATTCAATCATATTGTATCTCCTCTTTCTCTTTCTCTCTCTCTTTCAGACACACACACACACACACACAAGTAGGCGAGGAGCGTGATAAGAAATATTATATTATGTGTAGTGTGTACATTAACGTATGTACTTGCATGTGTGTTCGCGGTGGTTTGACTTGGACTGTTTTGTTCCTCAAGAATCAGTAAAGACCTATGGTGTACCCAAATAATTGCGGTTATGAATCTTATGAGTATACAACCATCTAATATGCATTGACAGAATCCTTTTGCCCTCCTCAATTTTCTAAATAGTTTTATTAGACGTCTGTAACAAGCCTGGTCTAAATAAGTTCCTATTAAGGCGGTAGCCTCGGTCAGCGGGAAAGTATAAATCTCTGTCAGGCCACACGGATTAAAATACAATGGTTTGTATCTTTTCTGGAACCTTTTCTATATTCTGTTCAAGCTTATACTCCCTTTCGCCTTTCATCTACAACCACCCTTTGGAATGTATAAGAGAGAGGCGAAAGAAAACTTCGAAACTTCTTATTTCCAGGTAAAGAGGAAAAAAGCTCGCTGCTAGTTCTCAAATATCTTAAAATTTTCTGTTGTGAGCCTATACAAAAAAATGGCTGTATTTGTTAGAGGAAGGCTAAATCTAGAGCCCTTTTTCATAATCATTTCATACTCCTATTTTCGCAAATATGCTTAAAAATTCGGTGAAAATGAGTAATATCGCACTGTCACACATTTGCTCCGTTAATAAAACTCAAACTATAGTGTTGTTAAGGAAAAAAAGCCTGTTTGGAATCTTTCGACATTATTTTGGCGTGAATTATATTTTGAAATAACGCATTTTATAATTATATAATGCGTTAGAACTGAAAGTCTGCGTAGCTATTTCTCACTTATCGAGGCGCCCCCCTTAGTATTATTTCAAGGGTTATTCCTTCATATTTTCCAGTTAGCTTAGTATCTTACAAAATAATGTATTTACATTATAACTTTTATAATATTTATTTAGTCTATACCATTTTTGTTCATGGCGTTTCAACATTAAAACAAAAACAGCTCCATATAAGAATATTAAGCTGTTTACAAAACTACAGGTAGAGCTTGTTTTGACCTTTGCACGAGCAAAAACAATTACCTCGAGGTAATATAATAAATGTACTGTAAATCCATGGCTGTATCCAAGGGGCAGGCATAACTAACTATACCCAGTTTTGTTCGCTACTGCGCATGACGTCACCTGCAATACAACAGCAAGAAAGCTTCACTCGCTTATATCGTCCAAGATTGTGTTCGTAATTAGAGCTTAAGATCACAATCCAAACCATTTCGGCGATATATATATATATATATATATATATATATATACAGAGGCAGGTTTTTATGGTGAATATTTTTTTTAAAATTCTCATTAATTTTTCAAAATGGTGGTGTTTTGTGTTGAAAATTTCACACAAATATTTACTGTCATATCACCCTAATCTATATCGCCAAACTGTAGCATACAGCATGTGGTAATATTTTTTTCACTCATCGTGGTTCGTCTATCAGTCACTACCAAATTGTACGTTGAAAAATACCGTTCACTGTCTGCATTTGAAATGGGCAACCAAAGAGATTGCAGCGATTTTTCTACAAAAACATTAAAATGTTCACCTTTGTGTTTCAAACCTATGAGAGCTTTTACCACATCCACATAGTCACTGTCAGTTTGTTCGGAAATTAATGTGCACAGTTCTTTGTGGCCTAGTTGAAAATCACACTGCAAGTCTCGGAAAGCAGGAAGGTCCTTGAACATTCTTTCAAGTTCCCTCCCATCACTTGAACTAGGCCTGCTCAGTAGCTTAGTAGGGTCAAATAGGTACCCTAATGCTTTTATTACTTTTATTTCATCACTATTTTTGGCTAGCATTGAATATAGCTTGGCACAAGTTAGTGCACCACATGCCTTCAAACACTCCTCAGTTTGTCCTCTACATAGTGGTGAAACTTTGGCTAACATCTGTACAACGTTGATACCAAACTGACCATCTCTCACTAATTCACACTTCGCTTTCAGTGATTCGATTCTTGATTGTACTAAATGTGCCACAGGCTTATCTTTACTTTGAAATTCCAAAATTGGATTTGTAATTAATTTACAATTTTCTGACACAAAGGCTACTTGAACCTTGACCATTTTACATTTAGTGTCATTCAAGTGTTCATCCAACAAATTTTGACCTTGAACTGAAAGATTGTTATTTTGTTTGAGAAAATTAACAATTGCATCAAAGTATTCTGACAAGTACACGACAGAATTAAACCAACTAGACCAACGAGTTAACACAGGAATTGGGTAAAGTTTCACTTCTAGTGTCGGGTAATTTTCAACTAGATGTTTCTTATATTCCGTTTTTAATTTACGAGCGTTTCTGAAAACGTTCTTTAGGCCAGAAATTACAGAATTCAACTCTTTTAAGTTCTTTTGCCATATTTCTCCGAGTAGATTAAACTTGTGACACCAGCACGTAAATCCTAATAAATGTTCACCAATTAAAACCTTTAATGTACTAACACATTTAATCATGTATGGAGCACTGTCTGTACAAATAGCCTTGATATTGTTAAAGTCAATATTTAAATCATTTATAGTTTCCATGATTGCCTGGCTTGTCGTAGTAGCATTTGCTGTTTGGAGAAAACTGCAAGACCCTAAGTAGAGTTGCTGTGATGATTTTCCTTCTAGCGTTCCAAACAGAATAGCAAAAACACAGTTGCCACTCCGATCTGTAGTTTCATCACAGAATATAGCCACAGATTTATTGGCTAAAGAGACTTTTATATTTTCTTTAGCTAAAGCTCCACATTTAGGGACATATTCTCGTCTTAGCCAGGAAGCTGAAGGTAAGTCGCCTGAACCTTTAATGTATTTGCCCATCCAACTTCTAACTACTGGATTGTCCAGTTTTTCAATAGGAATGTTGGCCTGCAAGAAATTAAAACAATTGTGTTGACAAATATCAGAATAATTAGAATACAATAATTAACCATAATCTCCTTCTGGATTTGTAATGATAAGGGATTTAAAGAAAAATATTAATATTGAATAGTAGGCCGACTAGGCTCACACTAAAATAAATGTCGGCCTAGTCCCAAATAAGGATTAGAAACATACATATTGCGCTAAAGGCCTAATTTTACCTTGAGAAACATTTCGGTTGTGTCCATTATAAATTCCACTTTATCATCTTTCGCCTTTTTTTGAGCTTGAATTGCCCCCTCAATGGATAACTGTCGCTTTACTCCTGTAGTTAAGGAAGCTTGGACTTGTTTAATGTGCCCTTTATTTTTGATGTGCTTTTCACACGCATCACGTCGTTTCCATTCAATTCTAGAATTACAGTGTTTACACAATACAATATTTTTATCATTTAAATAAAATCCATGATTTTTGTATTCATTTACACGTGAAACTGCACTAATTTCAATCGTTCTCCCCATGGTGAAATTAATAGTTGCTTAACTACACACGACTTTGGATAATGTGAAAAATGCAAATCATGATCTAATCAAGTATTAACACGCTAATTTAATGGTTTATTAGTGAAGCTAGTGACGGGCTATATCGAAAGAAAACTATCTAATACCAACATATGAAAAATGTGTAGCACCAAAAAAGTTATATACTTATTACCTCTAGAATATACATGCTTGAACATTGCTTAGTAATTGCAACAAGCAAAGTGTTTTTTGGCTTAAAATTTGATGTGCAGTCTATGAGTAGTAATTCTATTGTGTTTTATTTACTTAATCATTCCAAGACGGCAAGATGGCGGGTGGCGACATATGGTAGTTGAAATCTCTTGTTTGAGATATTTTTATTTGGTTTAAGTGAAATATAAAATAAGCTGAGTACCCAAAATAACTTAAATAAATATCTGGCAGCGAGTATTAAAATTAACGCAGGATATGTTAATTTTTTTTAAAAAACCTTTGAGGTGAAAAACACGTTTCTTTCCAGTCTTGTTTCAGTTTTAAAACTACGCATGCGCAAAATATATGATCCAGACACATTCTTAAGGCTTGTGAGACTTCTGTGAAAATAAAATGGCGGCAAATTTTACGCTGTGAAGGAATGTTTATTCAATAAAATATTGTTTTTAAAACTTCAAATCCGACTATTGAAATATTAAAGTGTGAAAAAAATATTAAATTTTTCGCGTTAATCGCGAGAATAATAACATTTCGCGAGAATAGCAAAATTTCGCGAAAATTCGTGATTTGAAAATATGTTGGATCACTTCATAAACATTGTGAAACGTGTAAATATAGATTTTGAAGCTACAGAAAAACAATTCGCGTTTATCGCCAATAACAAAAAAACCTGCCTCTGTATATATATAATATCCTGAATATACAAAAGGTGATTTTCAATTGTTGGATATTTTTAAATATATTGTTTATCCTTATACATTCAATAAACTATTACAGCCCCGGCTGGTGACGAACAAATTCAATATGAACAGTCCAACACATTATATTAGTCTTTTACGTGTGTGTATGCTGAGGTAAGGGTCCCGGGTTCGATTCCTGGCATGCGCGAAAGATGTATCGTTGGTGAAATATGGGTTCCCTATTCACAGTGATAAATTAACGTCCTGGGGCTGAATGGTGTGTCTTTTCTAGATTTAAGTTAGTGTATAGGTTGTGCGCTTATATAATCAGTAGGCTTAGAAAGAGTACCTTAAATACCTTAAATACATGAAAATGAAAATAGGGACACGTACATTAAAATATATTAAACGTACACTGATTTTGCAACTATTTGAAATCAAACTTATTAATTAACCTCAAGAAAGTAGACCAGGCAATTTATTTTACACAAACCAATTTTCGTTTTAAAACACATACCCACGTATTTATAGACATAATAACATTAAATTATTCAAATAACTAATTACATACTTCATTGGCCGAATGGTCTAAGCCAAGGTGTCAGTCTCGTGTCAGACTGACTTTCTGATGACGGGGAGATCGGGGTTCGAATCCCAGTAGGGTCTACTGAGCGTGGTTTTATAAAAAAGGTTTCCCACTCTCTTTCTACTTAAAACACTCTCTTTCACATCCCTGCCCCATTAGAGTTATTATAGATGTGTATAACCTGAACAGGTAGTAAGACGCGGCAATAAAAACATGATTAATTATATCACGCATCTTGTTGCTTTCTTTACATTTTTCATCTGTTATGTGTTTAGCCTTTGTACTAAATTCTTTGCTTTGTATGTATTTTCGTGTTTGGATGAAACCAAAAACAAATAAAAAATCAGTTAATGATTTTACGACGTTTCTAACCTTGCAAGAATAGCTTATATGAGAATCAGGAAAACTTATTTATGTTGGGATCAAGTATAACATTCTTATGTGAGAAATATTAAACAATCTCCTGAAAGAAAGTCAATCCTCTTCCAGCTTGATATGTTAAAACATCTGTTCATAATTCAAGAAACCTATATTCAACATTACCTCTTGTACGCCTAAATCTATATAGTAATGTTTAATCTACAAATTTGCCTAGAAGCTTTTATTTGAGACCTTTCTATGTTTACTAAACAGGATTTAATTATTAATATATGAATTGGGTGACCTGGTGGTCTAGGGGTAGGGTGTCGGACTTCTGTGGTGGGGCGCGGGGTTCAATCCTCGGTCCCGGCAAAGATTTATCTGATTACCAAACCCTTCCTTCACCTCTAACAAGACATCTTGTGAATGTGGGGAATGCCAGTCCTCCACCGTTGTTTGGATCCCACGTTAAGCTGTGGGTCCTCCATTTCATCACCCTACCATTACACATTAACGTAAGTGCGTATAACCCGAATGGGTAGTAAGACGTGGTGATAATAATGATGATGATGATGATAATGATAATAATAGATGAATTGATAAATCCAATATCAGTCAAATTTTCTTCATATTCTTCTTACAAATGAATTTAACACATAGATTGAGTTATCTGTAACTTCTTAGTACCACGGGCCGTATCAATGTTCTCATGGGGATATTTCGGTATTCCTCACACATACTTCGGATAGCGAGTAGCCTATAAAATTAATATAACCTACAATCTTAACAATTTATGTTTTTTAAACACGTCAATCTTTACTTTCTTTCGACCCCTATTAGAGAAAGAAGTATTGTGATCGTAAAAAAAAATTTGTACTCAAGATTTTGATAGCTGTCGACGTTCCAACACCCCGTAAAACAGGAAAGTGGTTTTCGCGATGCTGTTTGTCTGTCTATATCTTGTAGAGCCGAAAATATTTTGCCAATCAGGCTAAAACTTGGTATCTAGGCTTTTCATAGGGTTTCCCTGAGGAACATTTTTGGAGTTAGATATCAAACCCTAAAATTAAGGGTAATTCACTGAAGGATAAAAAGAGATAAAGAGGATTTGCTCAAAATCCTCTTTAACAATTTTGATTAAATTTTGTTTATATACATTGTTTAACATAACAAAAAAGGGCAATTCTCATTTCACCATGAAAAGGCTTTAAAGGTACTTTAGAGGAATGGAAATTTCCAATTTTGAACTATTTGAGATATGAAATAACTTATCTTTTTAAAGTTGTAATAATATTAAGAAAATTTAATATTTTAATATGTATTATATTTATATAAAACTAATTGTTTCTGAGATGTAAGCAAACATATATATATATTTTATCGATCACTTTAAAATCTGAAATTTACTGTCATGCTCTTCGGGAGATCGAGATGGTCCTCTTTTCTTTATATTTCTGTAGCATTGTATATTAGTTAATTTACGCTCTTTGTTGGAGTGGTTTGGCAACAATATATATTATTTATTTTCAGAAATCTTACTGGTTTGTAGTAAAGGTCTCTATTTTAAGACAAAATAGAGAGAGAGAGAAAGTATATGTGGTGCAACGCACCATTTAGTTTAGAGGGATTTAATGTAAAAAAAAAATCCTTTGTATCTCCTGTTGGGAAAATTCCCCTCATACTACCAAAGATAGTCCCTTACCTCCCCCAAAAAATAATGGTCACGGCCCTGTATGAATATGATATAGGAAGCTAATGTATATGTTCTTATTTTAATCCAGGGGCTTCTTTGGAACGAAGTGCTCATGCATCTTTAAGAAATCTCAACTTAAATAGATCGAGATAAATAGTTAGGGTTTAATAAATTTACTTAGTGAACTTATGGTAATATAGTTAAAACAAAAAGTAGATATGCATAATTATTGCTATCCCAACTAGTATCAACCGCTTCAGTGATCAGAGCTCTTGGCCACAGATCCAGAGGTCTAGGGTTTGATCCCCGGCGCTTCTAGGTTTTTATGTGAAATAGTGCCCTTGGAACGGGTTATACTCAGCCTCTAGGGTACGAATGTGGAAGCTACTTGAATGAAAAAAAAGGAAGGCTCTGGTTTATAAAACTGAGCTTAATTGCCAAAGGGTGGCTTGTACTTACCACCTGATACACACCAGCCACTGAAGTTGGCATTATCTTCTCCAACTTATGGCGGTTGATATGGCTCGATTGCGGGTCCGATTCCATGAACTATGACTGTAATATCAGATAGCCTAGTTACAATTTTTCCATGTATACTTTTTTTTACAGAACAGTTTAATATTTTTTTAAATGACAATACAATTTAAATTTGTTTCGATATTAAAACTTGGCGCAGCTAAATAGTTACCAGCCAGAGGTTACAAGATTCTCCCTTCCTCAGTTTTCGAGTCGTGCTACTGAACTGTTGAACGATTCATGAGGTAACCTCCAATCCATCCTCTTCTCCTTCCAAAAAGTTTGATTGTTTTTGATGGTTATTCTGGTGCGATGCTTGTTGCAAGTACTCTCTTCTAGCTCGTGAGCAACACAAAGGAACTAGCTAATAATTAATGGAGCAATCTACTGACATTGAAAAAGAACCATAACAAAGTGACGGCATGAATGAAGGGCTGAGGTTTGATGATTAAACTTGTGGCAAAGTGTGAGCGCACGAAGAAAATAATACATAAACTTTTTTTTACATATGGAGCCCACTTTCCACCACCAACATTGATTAAAAGTCACTAAAATTTGTCATTTTATAACTATGTCTGTTTTGATTTTTAACTGAAAAAGTTTATTTAAAAAGTAACCAAAAGCTTTCAATAATACTGTCTTATTCCATGGTTGTTTAATGTTTTCATGGATAAGTGTGTGTGAGATGCTTGTGAGGACGTGGTTGGTGTACAATTGAACAGTGTGGATGTGAGGATGCTGTTGTATGCAGAGGCTGCCGTATTAATGGCTGAGAAGGAAAGTGACTTAGAGAATGCATTAAGGTGCGGCAGAAGGGGGCGCGAGTAATTTTACAGTTTTTAGAGCATTACATTTTTTTGGCCAAAATAAATCAAATATTTCTCCAGTAGCAACATAGAACTTAGTTTTTTTTTTAACATTTTAATATCAACAGATCTTGAATATCTGTCAAGGGTGTCCTGGAATTTTTCTCTTTTTTCTCTTTATTTAAAAAGTTTTGACAAAATTCCAGGATACCCTTGACAGGTATTCAAGATCTGTTGATATTAACATGTGCAGAAAACTAAGCTCTATGTTTCTACTGAATAAATATTTGATTTATTTTGCCCTAAACAATTTAGTGTTCTAAAAATTGTAAAATTACTCGCGCTCCCTTCTGCCGCACCTTAAATCGTTTGAATGTGGTGACGGACAGAATGGATATTCATATAAATGTCTCCAAAACTAAGGTATTTGTTTTTGATAAGGACGGATAAAGAAATGGTTGTCAACTTAGTTTATATGGAGAATTGTTAGAACAAGTGAATGGCTTTATATATCTGGTCAGAACGCATTAAATCGTTTGAAAGTGGCAACAGACAGAATGGATATTCATATAAATATCGCCAAAACTAAGGTATTTGTTTTTGATAAGGGCGGATCAGGAAATGACTTTTCTGTAATAATGATAGTATTAAAGGAGGCAAATATGTCCGTATATAAAAGTGTGCTAGCGCCAACGTTGTTTTAAATATGTGAAGCGTGGCTTTGTCAGGAGAAACACAAGAGCAAGGTGAATGCGGTTAGAATGAAATATCTAAGAAATGTCTGTGGAAAAACTCGTATGGACAGAGTCAGCAATGAATGGGTGCTGAAGGAGTGCGGTTTAGAAGAGAATTAAATAGGTCAGTGTGAAAGAAGTGTCTTACGGTGGTTTGGGCATATTGAGAGGTTAAGTATGAATTGAGAGACGAAACAAACTTATGAAGGTAAATTGTACGGATCAAAGGAAGAGGTAGGCCATGTAAGACGCAGTTAAATGTTGTAGATGAATATGTAAAAAACAATAACATTAAGAGTTTGTCAGTGTGTGGATGGTGCTGAAGCGAGGGAAGTATACAAGGATAGGGAAGTGTGGAGAAAGTTAGTGAGGCTGGATTAAATACGTAGTTGTTTTTTTAGCTATATGCACAGTTTCTTGCCTACCCCATAAGAGAATGGTGTGATTATGTATGTATGGATTACTGTATAATTTATCTTACCATGATTAATTAAACAAACTAAGAATGTAAATACCATTGTGGTATTTTTACTTCCGCCATTGTGATAAAATGAGTTTCCAGTTTTTAGATAACGGGCTTCCTATGTAAATCGGACTATACCTTCGGCTATCTTCTTTCAAAGAAAGACATGTATGTCAGGTCGATTGAATTGATATTTCCATCCCATTTAAAAAAATAAATAAATCTTATGTTTGGGACAAGCCAGCTAGGGCTATGTTTTTAAATCTCTGGGCACACTATTCACACATATATCCCATCGGGGTATGAAATCCTCTTCAGTTGAGTGTTTTAGGGCAAACAACATTAGATAACTCTGTATTGGACAATGATGTGAATATATTTACATATATCAGAAACAGGATGAAAGAGAATCATGTAACTCATTTAAATATGCCCTTTCTTATGTATTTCGTTTAAACCTATCGAAATAATTTATTGATAAAAGCGACAGCATTTTTCGTCGTCGTTTATGTTTGTTCACACGAATGACAGTTTATCATCATTTCTGTATGTGTTCTCCTGAAAAACACTTTACTTCAGTGTTGAATTGTTAGTTTATGTTGTTCCAGAAGGATATTCTGTTAAAATTGGCGTTTCTACAATAAAAAGGCCGAGGGAGAGAGAAGTACTTACCAAACAGTTTAATTTTGTTCGTTTATTTCCATCTCCTCAAAGTTTTGAGAAACATTCTTGAAAACAACATTCCAGGCATTTTGTTTGTTTATTTAGGGTCTGTATTGTTCGTTTGACACCGCGCGCTTCTTCTCTTGCATCACATATTGCTAATATAACATCGGTGTCCACATGGTCTTAGGCGTCACTTTCATTTTGAACTAGGCCACAGATGACAGGGAGATCGGGGCTTGAATGCTGGTCGGGCGTACTAAGGGTGGTTTTACCAAAAGGTTTTTCCACTCTCACTCCATGCACATGAGAGTACACTTAATTTAAATTCAACCTTCTTCCTTACCCCTAGCTCATTTGCGTAATTAGTATGCATGTGTATAACCTGAAGTTAGTAAGACGCATTGCTAAAAAAAATTAGCTTTGAAAACATTTATGTTTCCGAAACAATCATAAACATAAAGTTGGTAGATTATTGACGTTGCGATATAATAATACTTGTGCTAACTGCCCAATTCCCTGCAGGGTTTTTTCAGAAATACGTTGTTTGCTTTTCCAAAAATTAATGACAAACTGTCGTTCGTGGGAACCAACACTAATAATACAATTTTCAATTAATTTAGTTACAAGCATGAATCTGTGTTTTTTAATGTTATTTTACGAAATAACACTTTAGAAATTTTAGACAAATTTTGTGAAACTTTACGATTATACGTTTCTTGAAAATCAAATAGATCCTTTGAGAATATGTTTAAAAACGTTCATAAATATCAGCCAAAGATACCTACACTTTTTTATTTTATATCCATTACTGTTTCCAGTCTGTGACAGGATCAAATATTTATTCACGCTATATATTTTCCACAACTGGCTTGCTAGGCCTGTCATAGCTTCATATGCCTTATAATCAAACTTAAGACTAGGACAGATACAACAACCAGTCCCCAGCCGTTATTCATCAGTGTGAAAGTGTGAAGCCAACTTTTCCCCGGTGATAAATTTTCGCCATGCCGGGAATATAACCCGGGACCCTTAGCTCAGTAGACAAACATGCTACCGACTGAGCTAAGATGTCGGATTAAAGTTGCGTACACTAATAACGGAAAAAATCTCCACAGAAAAAGCTACTTATATTAGCTTAGGTTTCAATAAAGTGGTTTTATATCCTTTAATAACAAACGCAGAACACGCTAAATTAATATCAACGAAGATGTAATCCTTAAGATTCGCGACAAAAATTGTTCTCCTTTACCACTTTTATTTAAGACCTTCTCTCTTCCATTCAACTACCACCAAAGTTCTTAAATTCCTTGAGCTGTGGCCTATTACGAATTTAATTTTAAATCTAGAGATGAAAATTATTTTACGTTATTTTGGAGAATAAATGTAATAAAGGCACGCTAGTAGCGGCGGGAATTCATCCCGTCTCGTATCTTATTCTAACGGATCTTGTTGAGTGTGTGAGGCAGAGGAGAGAAACTAATTCAAAAACACCTCTAGTCTCCTTGCCTCCCGCTATGAGGCTATGCATAAAGAGAATTAACGCCTAGAAAACTTTTTAGGTAAAAACCAACACGTTAAATTAAAAAGCGAAACTATTCCCAAACTAAAATTTATCAGAAAATAAACTTTAGGACATCATCTCCTTTATATAGGATCAAAGTTTAAAATTGGAGTAAAATATAATTAATGTTACTCACCGAAACAAGTTTATTAAATATCAATGACCCTCCAATCCAATTCAAACATACTGTTTACGGTCTCAGGGGAGTGTGAATAGCTTTCAATTATTGAGTCCGAGGTTCAATCCCTGCACGTTCTTACATATATAATTACGGTTTCCTAAATTTCTCGAGGAAAGTTTAACAAGATTTCTTAATATCTAATACCCATGTTATCTTACTTTATATAATATAATTAAATGTATTTTAGTACTGCCTCTATTTAACTCCCTCATGCTCGGGGTCACCCTTAGAGGCGTGCAAACAGTGAGGACGCACAGGGCCTCGTGATTTTGGGGGCCCCCAAGCTTGTTTAGCTGATAGAGTGGATAAAACAAGTTGGGGTAGGACTTTTTGCTTGCGCACTCATATAGTAGGTCCCTGTATAGACGATCAAGAAAATATGGTCAGAATGTAAAAAACAAATAAAAACATAGTCATGTGGGTCGATCTCTTGAATGAGTGAAGCGAGTTCTCAGTTTTAACTTCCACCGTTTTGCACGTATCTGTATGTGATGGAAATGTCTCATAATAGCTTTTGAATGCATTAGCTTATTTAATTCAAACCTTTATAAAGATCACGTTTGTTGGGGAATAAAATTGAACGGGGGTTTGGGAATATATCAATCCTTATATGTATTAAAAAAAACACGGTTTCTAGCACTAATTATTGCATTTATTTACCATTTAGGGCATTTCCTGATAGCTTATATGGCTGAAAATTGGTATATAGGTGCAAACTACTGTAATAACACTAAGCAAAAAATTAATATTTTTTAGAGGGAAGAATGGGGGAAAATACATAATTGGGGGTCCAGCACACGAAGTTTGGCCAGGGCATGACATCTGCTAAGAGCAGCCTTGCTTATCCTGTTCCTTTGGGTTAAGTAGAGTGAAACACTGGTAGCCAGTATTGGCTGTATTAATTATCCTCCTTTAGATGAGGTAAAATAATATTACATATTAAGGGAGGACTAATGTGATAGTGGAGATCTGTTAGGATTTAATTCAAGGGAGGACTATTGGGTTAGGGGGATATGTTAGAATTTGAAGTCAAGAGGGGACTATTAGGCTAGGGGAAATATGTTAGTGTTTAAGTCAAGAAAGTACTAAAAGAATGGGAGAGCTCTTGTAATGATATTGATTTGGATAACTCTAAAATATATAAAAAGTCATGGATAAAGGTAATTTTTCTTTAAAGTAACATATGTACAGTATCCTTTTATGATTCATCCATGAAGAAACACGCGCATTTAAGAAATAATGGGAACAGGATTACACCACTAAAATATTATATTGATATAAGTTTGAAGATTATTAAGTTAAGTAATATTCAAATATTAGTCTACTTTATCTGCATATATTTTTTCCAAATAGTGTAGAGCCCACTGCTTTAAAATGCAGCTAAATTCGATTGAGAATGTAGTTTCTTTATTCTGTTCCTTAGTTTAAGTCACATTAAAATTCCTTAGTGATGGCATTATACTCTAAAAGTGAAAATACATATTTAATATTTTATAAGTAAATATAAATTAATTTATTTGAAACAATCTGTTTAGTAAGCTATGTTTTCTAACGTGGTAGAACTAATGCCCTTCTATTAAGAGGCCTCCCACCCTCCCTCTAGATATAGAGGGTTTTTTCCTTGAAAATAATTCTAGCTCTTTAAGCTCATTCGGTGAAGATTTGCACAGATCTCTAAGATTTACAAATCAATTCCAGGCTATCACAAAATGTAGCACTGTAAAATTGGGTTTGTCCTGAGTTAATAGTCTGGTCGTTTTGTTTTTCTTAAAACTAAGTTTGGAGCTAACCGCTAATAGCGGGAACACTTGCAGAGCGTACAGCAATGTTATCACAAGCCCTAACTAATGGAAACAACCCAGCAAATCTCATCCAGTCGTGCCGGTGTTTACTAAAGCCCAGAGAAGTAGGAGCTCACTCAATGGTACATGAACAGTTAGCAATTTAGCTTCCCGACCTCTTTTCCACCATGCATATCCTCAATATGGGTCGCAATGAGCTGATCAAGTACACTCACTCGAATCATATTTGTTGTGTATTACTGTTCTTAACGTGAACTAGGGCAACCATAGTATATATACAACTTACAAACTAAGTCAGTTTATAAAAGCAGTAGTTAAAAGAGACAGTCTCCACTATTTTAATGTTTAATATTTAGAAAGTTTATCAAATACAACATTTTTTACTTAAGGTGGGATGTAAGGGTTTGCGGACGGAGGAAGGCCATTGTTTTCGGAGTTTTTTTAAACAATTTTTCTGGTCAAAATATAGCAAATAATTATATAGTAGAAACATAGAGTTTAATTTTACACATATTGTGATGTCAACAGTTCTTGATTATCTGTCAAGAATGTCCCGGAATTTAATGACAAATTTGTCCCTTCATTTAATAAGTTTGTTATTTAATGCCACTATGCTCAAGACAGATATTCAACAACAGTAGGTATCACCATGTGAAGAAAATTAAACTCTATGTTTCTACTGGAGCCAAATATTTTTGCGATAAAAAAAAATGCATAAGCAATGGCCTTTTCTTACGCCTATTCCGTCCCACCTTAAAGGTGAGAATATTTCCAGTCGAATTTTATTTTCGACACAAAATATATAGAAGTCTACGAGGTTATAACCTATTATATTCAGAGTAAAAGTTTGGTTTAGCAGCTGTTGTTTGTGGATATATTGAACATTATAAAAAAGGAACATTCATATGATCATTTTAAAATCACTGTGGAGTTATATATTTTTTGATCAACTCTTATTATTTTATCATCCACTAACGTATTTATTAACTATTTATTACTTGGTGTTCTGTTTTATGACTGGTTCATTCCTTTTGTCAGTTAATTTAGACCGCCAATGCCCCCTATCCTCTGCCCCCTCCTTGAGCTCCCAAAATTTTCTTCTTTCTTTCAAGTCATCCAATATTTGAATCCTTCTTCCTAAGCTACTCTTTCTCTCAACCTTTCCTTGTATGATGTCGTGGAGAAGAGTATATTATAGAAGATAAATTATTAAGGAAGACTATTATTCAAATTAGTTTATAGTTTTTATAAAAGAAAGCATCAAAGGCCACTGGTGCTGAATTAAGTTATATATTATAGTTGCAAATTATAAAATAAAACAGTCAATATCTTGTGGAAATACAATAAACATCTATAGTCTTAAATTTTCATACAATTTATAATACATAATACATATTTGTAACTATCATATTTATAAGATGATTTCTAGATGATTGACACAAAGAATCAACTATTTTGGAGATCTATTATAAATCCCAGATTTTCATTTTTAAATTTAAATTTGAATTAAAAATTTTTCTTGGTTTGACGATATATAAGTGATATTTCTCAAAATGATTCCTCCAACCCCACGTTCTCAGGCAGCATCCGCAGACCAACTATTAGGCATTATTCTCCAGGAAACAATGCTGATTTTCTTCAGACCTAATTCGCAGGCCTCTGAAAGCGATGTTGACTATTTCCAGCACGGCATACAAAACTCACGCATATTAAGAATTATTTTTCACATTGTAAGAGTGTTTTTTTTTGTTATCAATGACTGCTTTTGGTTATAAAACTGATTCCATTGAAATTATTTAATTTACAAAAAACTTGGTTAACATTTTTTTTAATGTTTAATTTCCCATTATTTCAAATAAACTTCAAATATTTTATAATCTGTTTGTTACGGAAGGCTATAATATTAATAAAATATAATTAATAAACTTGATTAGAAATAATGTATTTCATTAAAGGTATTTATCGTGCACTTTCTGAACCAAACTGAATATTTAATATATTATATTATTACAGATGTAGCTTATTAGGTAGCCTCAACTATGCTAAGTATACTAAAACCAATATTAAAAAATTAATATAAATAAGTAAATATAATGTAAAGGTAAGTAGGTTTATTATAGTCCTTTATAGCCTTACACTGCTTTATATGAGATGGCAAACTATTAACAAGAAATTAATATCCCATGTCAATAATTTTCATAATACAATACATGCTATTAGAATTTAATGATCTAGCCAATATTTGTTATTAAAAAAACACTTATCGAGTTAATTCCAAATCAATACACGCAAAAGCTAGGGATGGCTCATTCAAATATTCAAATCCAAGAATCCTGAAGGACTTTTTCGATTCAAGAAATCAACAAATTTAAGAATCAAAATTAGTAAACAAAAAATATTTCTAAAAGGCATTACTCCTACAATGTATTGGATTACCGTTTACAAGGGGGTTGGGAGGGGCAGGAGGTTGAATTTAGCTCAGGTGCATTGAGTAACCCCCCCCCCCAACTCCCCAATGTGGTTTCCCATTCTACCTACATGTAAATGATGGTACATTTATTTTAAATACTTTCTTTCACCTACTTTAAATATTATATTTTTTCATTACCCATTCAACAGTTTTATCTCATAGTTTATCCGTAGACAAAATACCTCCATCTTGATCTCACTGGTTTCTGCGTCATGAGCACCCACTTCATTGACCGAACGGCTTAGGACGTCACTATCGTGTTTGACTAGCCTGCTGATGACAGGGATATCGGGGTTCGAATTCCGGTTGGGTCGACTGAGGTTGTTTTTTCCTAAACGGTTTCCTATTTTCCTTCCACGAAAATGCGGGTATATTACTTCTAAAATATTTCCTTCCTCATCCCTACCTAATTAGAGTAATGGTTATATATGCGTATGACCTGATCAGTTAGTAAGACGTGGTAGTAAAAAAAACCCACATCATAACCGCTCTTAGCTCCTTGGTATTTACAGTATATGGTAGATTGACTCGCTAGGGAATCCCTTATGCTCATTCAGTATCCACCCGAAGCTACTCGATGTGAGACTGACAAATGGTGTTTGTGATCTTGGGCTGGGTCAACAACTAGCCCTCCCTGAAGCTTCAATCATGATGGAGTGAAATTTCATCCCACTACGTGTGAATCATACCGATTAGGAAGTGAAGCACAGTTGAACTACACGTGTGCTACCATAAGAATGGTCTATCTTAGCCGCATGGACGCGTGTTTAAAATTTGCAGTGGCCACAAATGTATTTGCATTAAAATTAAAATTAAAGTTATCATCTTAGTTGAACAAATTCTCGTGGTTTGTAATTTTAGCAAGAATTAGGAACTGTCAATAAAAAGAATAGGATCGACGGGGCTACTACAGTATCCCCATGGCTTCTTTGGTGCTAACTGACAGCTTTGAAACGTTACCAGACCAAATTATGTATCCCTACGCTGAACCAAATTATCTGCAAAAACATGTGTTTAGCAGCTTTTACTTCTGACGGTAAAAAATTAGGTATATACCTAAATGTTGACTGTCATAAGTCATCTGTGAGTCTGGGTGACTAGGCTTAACATTCGTCATGGTTTAATATTTAACAGTGTTAGTTTTTAATTAGCACTGCGTCTTACTACCCGCTCACGCTATTATACTTAATTACTAATTACGCTAGTGGGTTCGGAATGGGGAAGGTTCTTTTTAGAGGAAGTTAACCCGAATTTGCGTGGAAGGAGAGTGGAAAACCATTTAGTAAAAACCCCTAGTTCATCCGACCAAGATTCAAACCATCCTCGGCAGTCTAGCTCAACATGGAAAAAGCGCGTTAGCTAACTACGCCATCGAGGCGGGTTTTAACAGTGTTGCTTCACAACAAGATGTTTAACATAGCATACAAAGGCAGTCAAGTTTCCCATCGTAATGTGTGATGGCAAGTCGATAGGGCGGAACTGCCTATTCCAGGTCCGGATTAACACTTTCGGGGGCCCTGTACCAATTAAAACTTGGGGCCCTTAGAAGCTAGTTCCCCAACGAGTGATTATGAAGCTTACATAAAATGCATTATGTATGGATAGTTTTATTTAGAGAAAAACTTTTTTTGCAAACGTTAAGCAATTATGGTGAGTAACGTGAGTTTTGTTATTAACATATTAATTATTATAAACTGAGTGGATTATAGTACTGTAAATTAATAGCTAATAATACAATAATAATGGACATTATAATTATATACTATATCAGTGTACTTGCATTTTATATAGTCCATTGTCTGCACATAAAATAGTAATAGTATTAATATAGTAAAAACTATTTTATTATTAAACACTTTTTTAGCGTTTTTCTCACGTCGCATCTAGTTAATTCTTCAATATTAATAATTTTATTATTTCACCTCAGAAATTATTGTAAACAAAAAAAATCATTCTTCATTTTACTGCCAAAAGCCAAGGGTAACGTCTGCAGATATATATTATTATTATTATTATTATTATTATTATTAGCACCACGTCTTACTACCCGTTCGGGTTATACGCATGCAGATATATAGTATTTCCGGTTTGCCAAAAGCAAAGGTTGTGTTAATTTCTAAGCATGGACTGTCAAACTCCACCTAATACCAGCCTACCAGCATCCTTTGATTAAGGAATTTATAGATTAGTTTGCGTTAAATATTAAGAAAAAACATTTAAAATATTGAAATATAATATTATCACAAAATAAATATGACAAGTCAAAATGATTTATTTGCCATGCGGGTGGGGGCCCCTAATCTCGGGGGCCCTGTGCGTGGAGCACTTGGCACATGGCCTAATCCGTGCCTGGTCTAGCCATCCCTTTTAAACCTGTGAGGTGTTTCTTATGGCTCAAAGGCTGACTAAAGGTATTATATATCTTTGTTGTGTCCAAGGTGCTACAGTGTGGATCAAGTTTTCAACGGGTTCATCTTGTTTGATAAATATTTTATTTAAAGGTCTGTTGCTGGGTTCAGTTAGTAGATCATTCTATTTTTTAGTTGTATTCTTTGTTTTACACATCGTCTCATTTTTCCTTTTTCTGTGATATATGATATGTAATATATATAAATATTAATAATTATGATAATGTAGAGAAAATTATCAAGGTAAAATTTAGTGGACATGTATCCACTTTTTCACGGTGAGCCATTCAAGGAAAAACATCCTCAGTTCACCCGAGTGGGATTCGAACTCCGATCTCCACGTTATCGGTAGTCAAGTCTATTTTGTGTTGAGCTAGACTGCCGATGACGGGGAGATAAAGGTTCGAATCTTGTTCGGGTGAACTGGGGGTGGTGTATCCTAAATAGTTTTCCACTCTCTCTCCATGCGAATGCGGGTTCACGTCCACTACATTCAACCTTCCCAATGCCTAGCCCATTAGCGTAATTAGTACTTAAGCGTATAAACCGAACGGGTAGTAAGATGCGGTGCCAAATAAATATTGACATTCTAAGTGGGAAAATTATTTGATGCTTTAATATAGAAAATTATTATTTGACATTGTGTTAGTAGTCAGTTTCGGGGGTAAAGCTTTATTTCAAATTTCAACAAACACACATTACCAGATTAATACATTCCAGCTGGCTTTATGCTTTTAAAAATATGTGTATTTTAAAATTAATCTATTCCCTGTGAATGTTTTCCTCGCGTTTTAATTTTAATGGACAAACATAGGAAGGGATTTTCCAACCCAATGGGTGAACATCATCCGCTATAGTACTTTTGTTTTTAATATCTGTTCCCCGATCTAGTGGCTAAGAGGCTGACATTCATTCTATTCAACACAATATATAATAGAATAGGAAGAACGATCCATGATTTGTTATTTATTGACAATTTTTTGCAGTTTAAATTTTATATGTGTTTATAATTATTTTATAGTATACAATCTTTCTTTTTCCCTTTCTTTTCTGGGAACTGAAGGAAGAGGGAGAAGATAGTTGGTGGTTTAGGTTCAGTGACAAAAATAATGGATCTGTTGTAAGATAGAATGCATAATAGTAATAATAATGACGATGATAATTACAATAAACATTATTGAATGATAGAAAATCTAAGTTTTTGTTTGTCATTTTTTAATTTAAATACCTAGATTAGCTAACTTATTTTTTACCATCTTACTAAAATAACAGTTACTTTATTAAATCGTAAGTTTAATTCGAGTAATTTATTTTACCATTTGAATTCAGATAGAAATGTGTGTTAAATTGGAATACGTCGGTCCTACTAATTTTACTTATTTGTGACTTCTCAATACAAAAGTCTTAGCAATTAATCGTGTTTCATACACAGAGTTTCTATTCAGAATGAAGCCGTAATCGAGAGTTTCTCTTCTCTGATTCCCTTCCCTTGGGACAAATTAAATCCTCTACAATCAAATACTTTTATTTTCATTTTCCCGCTTTCCCCTTCCATTGGAGCCCTACCCCTCCCCTTCCGCTGCTGCTTTATAGCATTAAATCTCCGAGCCAACTAGATCACGCGTGTACGAGCAAAAATAGTCGATACAGATTCGCTTCTGGAATTTCAAAATGTAGCTAGCTCTTTTACCACATAAAACTAGCTACAGCTGTGTATTTTCCCCTACCAAATAGAATATATAGATATGAAATAAGAAAAAAAATGTGCCTTCGTGTCGCAAATTCACAAAGTTGTTCTAAGCTTTCATTGTCAGTATCTATTTTGTTGTGTGGAAAATTCACTTTGGGATTCCGTAGCTTATCCTATTGCTGCAACCCGCATATAAAGTTTAAATGGAATGTGCTAAACTGGATCATAATTTAAAATACGTTAATACATTTTACAGTCCCGGAGGTACATGAGTCACCTTTGTGAATGAAATACATGTATCAGTTTTTATTTTAAATATATATAATTCAAGGTTTGATAATTAGCTCTTAGCAAACGTGGGGCCATTGGCAACCTTCGTTCCCTGGGCTCCCGGTTATCTGTCCTACACCCCCAATGCCTCCAAATAAAACTAATTAAAAAACTTAATTTTTGCTTAATGTTATTACAGTAGTTTGCACCTATAATTTTCAGCCGTATTGGGTATCAGAAAATGCCCTAAAATGTAAATAAATATAATAATTAATACTAGAAGTGGTGTTTTTATACATATAAGGGTTGATTTATCCCCAATCCTTAGTTAGATTATCTTCCCCAACGAAATTGATCTGTAAATATATTACAAAGAACATCTTTGCCAAGTTAGGATTAAATCGATTTATACGTTCAAAAGCTTTCGAGATACATATCCACCGCATAGAGACAAATGCAAATCTTTGGAGCTAAAACGGGGAACTCGCTCCACTCGTACGATATATCTAACCACACTATTATATTTTTATTTGTGTTTACACTTTTGACAATATTTGCCTACTACACGAGCGTGCAAGCAAAAATGTTCCACCCCAACTTGGTTTTTTCCCCTTTCTGTCACCGAAAGCCGCGTCCAGACTGGAACATAACAACGAACACAAACATGTTCGCGACAAGTGTGGATGTTTTTCTGAACAGAACATTGTAACAACATTTGTTCGTTGTTCTGTTCGACCCCAATTCACCAGTTGTCGGTTTATTCCCGTCGAATCGAGGGATGTTCGTGTTCTGTCCTATTCTAGTGTGAACACCTCGGTTAACATTTCCCCGAACATCCTATCATCGGTAAGAGAATGGCGGAGTTGCACGTGTGTTTTGATTTTTGTGAGTAGGCTTGCATATATCTTTTGGCGAGTGTATTTATTTGTGTGTGTTGAATTAATAATAATAATAATAAATATAGGTGACCTGGCGGTCTAGGGGTAAGGTTTCAGACTTCTGTGCTAGGGGTGTGGGGTTCAATCCTCGGTACCGGCACAGATTTATCTGATTACCAAACCATTCCTTCACCTCTGACAAGACGTGTATTAATAACAACTTGTGAATATGGGGAATACCAGACCTCCACACTGTGGTTCGGATCCCACGTTAGGCTGTAGGTCCTTCATTTCATCTCAAAATCACCCTACCATCACACATTAGCGTAAGTACGTATAACCCAAACGGGTAGTAAGACGCGGTGCTAATAGTAATAATAATAATCTTCTTTATTTTAACAGACTGTAGAATAATGGAGTGGCTGAAAGAAGATCAAATTAAGCTCGTATATCTCTATAGGCCACACCAGGTAGTCTGGAATCCTTAAATACCTCGATCACTGAAGTACAATTTAAAAAAACAGGATGCGCGGGAGAAGATTGGTTTCGTGATGCACGTACAAGGCTGTGCCAAAAAGCTCGACCCGCTGTATACATTTCTACTTTGGTATAATCTCGCCATCCATGATCGGAGTGATTTTGATCCCTTTTTTTTTGCTTTGGTAGTAATGAAAACATATATATATACTGATATTGCTACTTGTACACTCGTACTAATCGTACCACCGGTATCGAAACACAACTGAGCTAGATGAAAACAATAATGAATTTAACATCTATGGGAACACGTTGCGAACATGTTCGTAAACATGTTATGTTCATGTATGAACTCTCCGAACAGAACAACGGACATGTTCGTGGAAATGTTCGTATTCGTTGTTCTTGTCTAGTCTGGACCCAGCTTAAGCAAAAGCGGGGCCCTCCAAAATGGCATTTATTTGTGGTTAATAAGCTAGCACAACATGTAGAGCATAGTTAACATACTCCGTATCCGTAAAGTCCTTAGTCCGTTGTCAATACTCTCACAGTAACATATTAATGTATATTCAGATTCCCAATACGTAGAGTCCATAAATAAAACTGGTTTACATAATAAACTAGCTTTTCTCTATCATGCAGGTATTTTTAGACCAAATCTGAACAAAATGAATATTTACGTACATTTATAACGTTATTAATATTATCTAAAAAGTGACAGTTGACTCTTTTTTTCTTATTTAGCATCTGGAACATCCTTCTTAAGGGCCCAACAATAGTCTTCGAGCATAATATAACTCCACTCACTTTCCCTAGTACCGCTTTTCCATGATCGAAATGTCTTGGTGGAATCGCTCATCATGTTCGTCGCTGACGGTACAGAGATTCCCAGGGAAGAAATACAAATGAGGGTCAAAGAAATACATTTTAAGCTATATATTACACCACATATATTTAAATGAATGTAATGTCATGGTAGTTCTGTGATTTAAATATTTCTCAAAAACTTTTATGTAAAACTTATGAACGATCTCCGCACTGTTTTTCCAACTTGGCTTAATGTATCTTTGCATCTTACATCTTGAATCAAACCTCTTATTTTAGAGTCCCAAAAATGCCTTCTTTAATATCATCATCACTTATTTAAGGAAATTTTAACTTCAAATAAGCAAACCCAACGCCATTTTTAATCCATGGACTTAACAAAGCTATTAAAAAACCTTATTTTACATGAAGTGGCGGTAAAAACATATTTGCAGGGTAGATTAATGGGGAGAGTAGGGATGTAACATTTTTCTGAATATTGTAACAAAAAAATTAATTATTTTCTTAAGAATATTTTTTTTAAAACTCATCCCAATGGTTAAGGAAAAAACACACTTTAGTGTTTCGTTGAAGTAGATTCAATCCCTTCAGCCTATACCCCAGGAGTTCAGCCTGTTTTTTGGAAAAATTCAAATTCCTTACAAGGGTGATTAAACCACCTTTGGTTAACAAATATAGTTTTAAAGAAGAAATACTTGCTTCATAAGTAGAGTCTTGTTGCTCCTCATGCTTAATTAGGTTAGCCGCATCCTTTTCCAAGTGCTTATTTTCTACATATACATTTTTTGGAGGATGTGGTACAGATAAGTCCTCACTGTGCTAAACTGTTCTGATAGCAGATGGCATTTTTTTTTATATATCACTGTATGTTTGGATTTACATGTTATGTTTTATGTTTACTAAACAAAATTACAGTTTGATGAATAATCTTAGGGTTCCCTCCAAACCATGGGAACTTTATATAACATATGTCAGGAACATTTTACTCATCCTGTCAGAATCTTAACGCAGGTCAAACAGCAGATATTAGGGACCCAGTTCTTATCTTAGCCCCCTACTTTACAGACAAAATATAGCTCATAGAATTATTTTAAACTAATGGAGTGAAATCTCACCGTTGAGCTTTAAATGTGAATTCCCCCCACACACAACAGAACGTATCTGGATGATTTAAACAGTTTCTCGGCATAACGACACAGTACCAACCTCAACACAGTTGTAAAATAATATAACCACTAGACAAAAGAGAACTCAAACTCTCAATGTGAACACAGTGAATGTCAGTCTGTCTGGCATCTGCCTGTATGTACTAAACATATATACATTTATATCTCTATGTGTATCTATATCCGGGTAAAATCACATAGCCAATTTTGATAACATAATTAAAATATTTCAATATATTTGTTAGTAAAAATCTTCATCACAGAAAAACTGTGGTTGCTAGAAAATAATTATGATTGAATATTTTAATTCGGCGTTAAAACTTATGTTAGAAACATCTTCATTGTTTCATGTGTCAAAATTGTGTTGACCAGTGAAATGGATAAACCTTTACTTTCTAAGGTAATTTTACCCAGGATAAATAAATGGCAAACAAATAATTGAGTATTAAAGTTAAAGTTCCAATGACAAATGAGGACTCTAGATAATTATATATAAATATACATATAGGGTCCTTGAAAAAGGTGTATGGGAATACATAATTAAATGTCTTCAAAAATGTTTGACTGATTTACGTGATGTTTGCTTTGAGCGGTGTTGCAATACTACAAGTTACTACCATGTTCAATTATTTCAATTAATTTCTTTCAATTATTATATATTCTTTATTTGAATAAATATTTAATTATGAAATCATGGACGCCTTCTTTCAAACAACTTGCCCAAACAGTCGAGCAAACTTTTCGGTAAGTAAGATGGAGTCAGGTCCAGGTCCTTACCCAGTTTGTGAAATAAGAGGACGTTGGCGTGCTTCCAGAGTTCAGGGAAGTGACTTAGGAGCAGAATGGCGTTGAATGACTCCACGAGGAAGTTAATAACCTCCAAGGCCAACCTTCTGAGGACCAGATTACTGATTCCGTCCGGTCCGGAGGTTTTGTTTAGTCTTAAAGCGGCTAAAGCCCACGACATTTCTGTCGCGTTTGTGGGTTCGGGTTCATCTAAAGATCGATCAGAGACCGCACTGATGACCCCCCCTACGTATTTAATGTGCACCGAGTCTGACGGGTCATCAGTTAGTACAAGTTGCGCCTCTAAATTCTCGGCGAGGGCCTTCTCTTGGTTGGGGTCAGCCACCCCGTTCCATCCTATCAGCGGCCTTGGTGGGGGAACCCACATCAACTTCTAGGCCGTCCCCCACAAGGACCTGTCCTGTAATCACAGGCTCTCAATCTTGTCCTCCCAGACACTATTCTGTTCTCCCAGATGACGTTCCAGCTCAGTCAAGTAACTAGCCTCAAAACTTCGTGAAGCTGGTCGCTGGTTCGATTAGCAGGTACGCCCACTAGCGGCAGTTCTCCAAACTGTGATCCCGCGGCTCAGTTTGCCGGTGTGTGTTCATGCGGTCGGTTGTGTATGGCCTTGGTTCAGTTGCAGGTATTATGAATTGACAGCAACAAGTAGGGTAAAATGGGAAAGTTTAGGTGAGTTGAGTTTTATACCCGCTAGTTTTGTCGATGTTTTCTAGTAATAAGTTCTTGTAGCTAAGCATGATGCTACAATTTGATTTGTGCTCTACACTAAAAAGGCTTATACTATACTTTAGATTATTATTTATCAGATTTTAATTACTTATTATTCAACATGTCCTACTTTTTTCTTCATCAAATATATTAGCCCTACACTTAAGGAGTTGGTCTACCAGAACATTGCATATGACCAGAAATCCTGCGTGTTTATGAAGGAAGCTAACAAAATATGGTTCACGCATAACTGAAGGGGACATTTATCGACAAACCTTTAGAGGATTAAAAATCCCAAACTTTCAGTTTACAATTCTTTTCAATAAGAAAGAAAAGGTGAAACCAGTCTCTTTTCAATGACGTTTCACGTGATAAAATATTGCAGCTCTGAAATCAAAGTAAATGTTTAGAAAAATAGATATGGCCTTCCTCAGACAATTAGAGTAATTTTTTACATGATCATAAGATAAATAATAGTATAGTTGAGATAGCTTGGCTTTAAAGCTTCAAAACTGTCTTTTCATTAATAAATACTGCGTTGTGATGATGTTTCCATTCCAATAAGGCTGACAGAAAATCTTTACATGAAAAAGCCACCTGTTGGTAATAAACCCGACCCCTTGAATTAAATTCAAGAACACTAACTATGCAACAACTCGTTTTGCTACTGCCAAGAGCTTATTATAAAAATAACTGGGAATGGGGGTCACTAAAAGTCAATCAAGAGATCCACGTGGACGAGATTAAGGTCAAATATTGAACAAGGCATTCAAACTACGGACGCAGGAAATCACTAAGAAGAGCGGTGAAGGGAGAAATTGGAAAGGACAATATAGAAAAGAGGAAAAAAGTTAAAAGACACGAGATAAGATCAAAAGTTATCATCAAACTCTACACTTCACAGAACATCCTCTGAAAAATATTATTAGTTGTTGAAAATTTTTTCCAAGGCTGATTTAATTATAATAGGTTTCTTTTATTTGGTTTTAAAAAATGTACGAGTATGTATAGAAAAGCAAGTTGAGCATTTTAAGCAATAGCTTAAATTATATATACCTTACTACTAGCAGTTTTTAATATCAAATATATATTTTTAAATTCAAAACTCTACGAAGAAAAGTCTCTTTCAAGTTTAACGAAAAGTAGAACTGTTACGAGAAATTATAAGGAATTGTGTACAGACTATTCTTAAATTATTACACATGCTAAAGCTAGAGACCAAGTTGAAGAATTTACTATAATTATCTGGGATAAATTACTAATACGTGAAAAGCGTTGTATGGCAAATAATTTAATCTAGTAAGATTAATATTTATTTTGTATTTGTTCAGTTTGATCAAGATTTATTGTAGACTGGATATTTAATAT
The DNA here is from genome assembly GCA_902141375.1 of Timema poppense. Taxonomy (NCBI): domain Eukaryota; kingdom Metazoa; phylum Arthropoda; class Insecta; order Phasmatodea; family Timematidae; genus Timema; species Timema poppense. The sequence continues at coordinate 20,401 of CABFOV010002369.1, read as the reverse complement.
GTAGGCTACAATTTTCCCCCTGTAATCAAAAGATCAAAAATGTATCAAATGCATGATAATAACTATGAGCATTTGTTTGAATTAATTTTAAATATATCAAATATTAGTTCACAATATAAAATATATCATTATCAGATTGAACTAAAGCTATATAAGAAGTATGTTATAATAACAAAAACTACAATAAGAAATAAAATGAATGTTAAAGGTTGAATAGACGAAAATGATGTAAATATGTAATCTAATGTGTTAACTATATTTATTTATACTTTTTATACTTTTAATTTGACCTGCAATTCATTTAAATATGCCAACTATGTTTACACAATATTCCTATCATACAGCTATAACAGTGCCTCGAACACTCACATCTATGCTCATAAAGCTAATACAATCAACTCTGGTTTTATTGAACTCGGTTGTAGTGGATATTCGGATACAGTGAACCTAATTCATTGGTCCCAACCCACATAGATTTCAATGTGTGTTAAAAAATTCGTTTATAATGGACCCTTAACTTCGGTTTTAGTAAACAAAAAATTGGAACTTTCAATAAGAAATGTAATTCTAACACCATAATTATTTAAAAACACAACTTTTTGGTTGTTTAAACTTGAAGACCCCAATTCTCTACCTGAGTTCTTGTTTTGAAAGCACAACGTTGACTGAAAGTACGGAATGTTGGAGGGTTGAGCTTAAACAGTAACTGCACGCATTGACATGACTTAAGTTATAATATCTTTATCTGCGGCAAGTAAAGAAGACAAGTCTTTTGAGTTTTATCAATAAGACAGTTGTTACAGGGCATTGAATGACAGTCTATAGCCATTTAGTAACTGTTTTAGTGAACTTCGGACATAGTGAACAAAACAACTGAGCTCTTCATTATAAGCATATTTGACTGTAATTTATTTGTCAATTGGCTCTTTTGGCCGATAATATCAATGTTAATTAAATAATAATTCATTTTGTAAAGTTAAATTTGAATAATTAATTATCTAAATGTTCTAAGTTAACCATGGTGTCACGATTAACTGTTTTACCATGAGATGCCCAGAAGACAAGGGTTCTTTGATTCAATGAATACTTTAGGGATATTCGTTTTTTACGCGTGTCGATCAATGTGTAATGCTAATTTTTTTAATGGGGGCTGGAAGGGATCAAATCTAAAGCTATAAAGGACCACGTTGGAGGAGTTGTCTTAGGTGTTGCTTAACAGTTATCAAATTTGGATCAGTTTTAACACCCATGCGAACTAACAATATTTATAAATACACAAATTTAATAGGACAAGTAAAATTGCATCCCTACACATTGAAGGGAATAAGAATAATATTTTTAAATGGCACGAGGGGAGAGAGATAAGTAACATTTTGTGGTAAATGGCCGTAAGTAATATATAATCGGAGTTTAAGTATAAAGGCTAGTTCTGGTTTTAAAATCTAGAGCAAAACTAAAATAAACTTTAGTGGAGATTATTATTATTATTATTTTTTTTTTTAAGAAAACGTGATTCTGTTTAAAGCCTGTTTTCGACACCAGCTTTCTCCATTAGTAGTATTATTATTGATGTTGTTATATAACTTTGGGCATCTTATAGTCTCAAAACTACAATACTACCATTTCTGGAATTTTTCCTGCAGTAAAGTATTTTTATTTTAATATGTGTTTTTAAATGTAACCCTTCTTTAGCCAGACCTAATCTAATAAACACTTGAAATATAACTAAGTGCTAACTTGGAGCAATTCGTACCTTGCCTCAATTCCCACGCGAAGTCTGAATAATCAATCTATATGGGATTCGAACTTGTCCTTCACATATGATTGACAGCATCTGAAACACGTCGAAATAATTATGTATATGCACCTTTATTCAACAATATATGGTTCTAGCTCAATTATCATTTCCCCACATTATGATCTAAATTGTTTTGTTTTGGATAGTTGAGCACCTTCGGTGACACAACGCAATGTTAGCCTGAAAGGATATTATGAAACAGCCCTTTAGGAAACCAATTAGTGCAGCCAGTCTAGTATCACATCCGGCATTCAAGCCAAGAAATCGCAACCTTGTGGTCATCACTTATTAATGTGGACCTTTAATTTGATAGATGAATTAACATAACGATCGCATTAGTATTTTTCTGTGGACGGAGGAAGAGAGACAAAAATAATTTCCGATATCACTCTTTGTGGCTTACCCCACATTTCTCCCATTAAGTCATCTTCAGGTTCCCGTTGCTAATTGATATCACTAATTATGAAAGAGGTTTCTCTTGTGAGCTTGAAACTGGCCTTCAAATTCTCTCTCATCTTCAAAATATCCCACTTGATCTTTGACTATTCCCGGGGAAGGTAAAAATTGTATACTTCCACGAGAAGTTATGAATAGTTTGATTCTAGAGAGGAGAGGGTAGAGGCCTAAGAGTATTTTTTGTTTCTTTTGTCTTGAGCATGAAAATCTAAATAAATTTATTGATTATTTATTAAATTATGCAAGTGTTTCAAATTGATAAGGGAGGCAGACAATATATCTAATAGAAAACTGATTTACACTCCCCCTATCACCCATAGGTTATTGTCCGGACTATACGAGTTTTAGTTATGTTATTATTATTATTATTATTATTATTATTACGCTAATGTGTAATGGTGGGGTGAATGTGAGATGAAATGGAGGACCTACAGTTTAACGTGGAATCCGAACCACGGTGGAGGCCTGGCATTCCCCACATTCACAAGATGTCTTGTCAGAGGTGAAGGAAGGGTTTGGTAATCAGATAAATCTATGCCGGGACCGGGAATTGAACCCCGGCCGCCAGCACAGAAGTCTGACACCTTACCCTTAGACCGCCAGGTCACCTTTAGTTATGTTAATGGGGTAAGGAATTAAGATTTTAAAATTATCATAAATGTGAGTGGAAAGAGATTTGAACCTCAACCTGTCCTTCCAGAATCGAAGAGCTTGACATTTAATACAAGGTTCCAACAAGGCGGTTCTCATTTAGTGATTAATTACCATTCCGCATGATCATTCTATCAACAATGGGTATAAGAGTTTGAAAAAATAAATTATACTTTAATTTGGATTTGTAAAGTCTCCTTCGTGTTAATGTTAGTTAGAAAAGGAGTTTACGCCCTGGGATTATCTTATCATAAGAAATAATGTTATGCTTCTTTAGATACAAGCAATACTCTGAAAGAAAAGGATAATTTATGTTTGGTTTATAAAACAATACATTTAAACTGTATATAACTTTTAATAGTGACATGCTGACAGTTTCAAGATATAACTTTTAGCTGAGGCATGATGGCAGTTTTATGAGATCACTTTAGCAGGGACATTCTGGCACTTTCCGGATATAATTTTTATTATGGGCGTGCTAACAGTTTCCATCCATCACTTTTATAAGGCCTATTCTTGCAGTTTCAGGATATCACTTTTTGTAGGGATATTTTGACAGTTTCCACGTATCACTTTTATTATAGACATGCTGATAGTTTCCGTATAGTACTTTTATCAGGGATATTCTGACAGTTTCCATTTATCACTTTTAGGAGGAACACGCTGTTAGTTTCAAAAAATAACACCCTCACGTATAGACTGTATATGAAATGGTTTGTGCGAGGCGGCTCTCTTAAACAACCGGGCACAAAGGAAATATTAATTAGTTTCTATAGATAATCCCAGCTTGCACTCACACTAAATGTACCAAGATATTTTCCTGAATCTTAGACAATATATTTAAATTAATGTTGAAAATATACTATTAACAAAATATGATCATTTAAATCTCACCGCTTTAAAAACGGTCACAATATGTTAAAAGTGGCAACTTTTTATCACACTTCTTTAAATACAAATATACACTTAGTAACATACAAGTATCAACTGCCAGGAAAGGATGGGTAGTTTTCCCAAATTTATTTTTGTTGTTTCATATTAAATATCGTTAAGCTTTTGTTATATGTTTATTTGTATCCTCTGAAATTTATCTCCTTCCGTTCTTTGTTATTTCTATGTAACCTTATTTCCTATTGCTTGTTGAATCTTTTCTCTCAGTTTCTTTCACCAAATATTTTCCTTTGTCTCTAATAAATTTGTGTTGTAGGCCAATTCACCGAAAAAATCCTTGGTGATACAGAATTTATCTTTATGTATTTGTTATGGATATTTCTATCGAATAAGAAGTTTTTTTAGCACCTCGTTTTACTACCCATTCGGATTATACACTTGTAAGAAGTAAAATAATAATTATTTTCTTAAAGAAAATTGTTTTAAACCCTTGAACTAGGATGGAAGTACTTATTATATAACTCACTAAATGAGTTAGGTGTGCATTTGATTATCTATAGCTTGAATTACTTAGGTTCAAAAACTAGGGAATTGTGTTGAATTGAAAAAATATATTTCCAATCCTCTCTCTAGGTAAATGATGAGGTATTTTGTTAAAATAACCACACTTGAGTATAAACTCTTTATTAAATACTAAGAAGTACAAATCCAAAGTCCAATTCTATATGGTGTGTGGACAATTTTTGTAATATATTTTTTATTTTCAAACACCTCCTTCCTTCCTTTACAAATTTCTGGCTTCTCCATCGCTTTCATTTTTTCGCTTTGAAAGTGAGATTTCTAGAACCTCCATTTTTAGATACATATTTATACTTTTTAACATGTCTGAGATGATTTAATTTAGTCAAAAACTTGACCATGTAGAGATAAATAAACCCACTCAACACACATTCTATCTTTGAGTCATACACTTTTATCCATGTGAGAGTCAAAACTTACAGCAAATACTGAAATGCTGGTAATTTGTGTCAAGCATAGGACGTAAATGTCCTGGAGGGGCATTCCAACAAAATGTAGATATTAATGTTTAAAATAATGATTATTTAAGTTAAATAATCTAATAGATATTTCTAAATAAGGAAATAACATCCAAACATTTTATCCAACGTCAAGTATATATATATATATTAAGATTAATTGACAACATAATTACTTATATAGTTTAATGAAAAACAGGGTCAATATTTCAGCGAATCACTTCGATATTTAATTAAATGCTACCGGAAATGATACATTTTGCACATAATTATTAAAAGGGGTGAGCGGGGAGTTGTCACATATTGTTTATCTCTCTCTCTTTATATATATATATATAGTCCTCTCTTTATTGTCTAGTATTTTGGAACCTTATTACTACTGTTTTGCGTCACGCAGAGGATGGAGTGTATTTTATCATAGGGCCCACAGATACAACTGTGGCGAAAATTTTAAGTCGTCTCATCTAGGGGCTTAAGAAACTCTTGAGTTGGCACTGTTATTATTATTAAGTCATGCGTAAGACCTAGATATAAGTTCAACCCCAAGTGAAGAAATTTATTGTTTAGTCCAATCCCTCAACTCCCCAGGGTTTAATATGATTATGGGTGACCTGACGGTCTAGGGGTAAGGTGTCAGACTTCTATGCTGGCAGCCGGGGTTCAATCCTCGGTCCCGGCAAAGATTTATCTGATCACCAAACCCTTCCTTCACCTCTGACAAGACATCTTGTGAATGTGAGGAATGCCAGGCCTCCACCGTGGTTCGGATTCCACGTTAAACTGTAGGTCCTCCATTTCATCTCACAATCACCCTACCATTACACATTAGCGTAAGTGCGTATAGCCCCAACGGGTAGTAAGACGCGGAGCTAATAATAATAATAATAATAATAATGATTTAATATGATTAAAACTCTTACCCTTGAGCAACTTTTTTTTTTATCAGTGAGTATTACTACTTGTTCGGGCTATATGCATATATGATAATTACTCTTTTGGGACGGGGATGAGAAAGAAAGCAGTTTACCTATATATAACCTACCCAAATTTGCGTGGAAAGAGAGTGGAAAATCATTTAGGAAAAAACAGCCTCATTGGACCCAACCAGTATTTGAACCCCGGCCTCTTGCTCTTCAGAAGGCATGTATAGCACGAGAGTGACACCTTAAACCGTTCTGCCACTGAAGCAGGTAATATTATTTATTAAAATCTGAGAATACTGGTGTTAGTACCAGGCAACATTATTATTTAAATTATATTATTACGCTTAGCTTTTTTTTTCAGCCTACTTGGTAAATGCCTTATACTTTTTACATGTGACTTATTCACACTCTTTTACAGATAATCCATTAATAGTTTAATAATAAAATCATTCCTTAGATTTAGAGTTCGTTCACACCCTGTATAAATACGGAAAAACATTATATCAGAGAGACTGCAATTTTCTTTTCGACACGGAAACCCATTTACCCATTTCCCATTGTGAGTCCTTTCTTGCCAGATATGAGAACTCTCGACCTTATTGGAACCCATCTTTCTAGGGTTAATATGAAGAAGGTGACCAGTCAGCTAGGTGACAGTTGGTCGAACAGAGCGACAAATCACTGAGCCAAAGATGATTGTTTGGACCGAATATTGATGAAATGATAATACAAGATAAAATATACGTGTGGTTTTTGCTTTTAATCTCTTAATATAACGAGATAATATATTGTTTTGTTTTTAAAGCACCATTTAATGTTTATTTTTAAAGTCACGGCTAAAATAAAAAATAAAGTGCAAACAATTTTAAGCTCGCTAATAATTTCCTAGCACTGAACACACAAACCAGCTTCAAGATTTATTATCTCGTATCTGGGTAGAATAATAAACTTTTTCCGGGCTAGAGTTAAGGATACCTACCACCTCATTGAAGGTAAACCTTATCACACTTGTGTATGCATTATTGGAATGACAGTTCTAATATTCGAGCATACTATAACTGTCCTAAATTAGTTTCCAATATTTTAATATGCTCTTATTGAAAATAAGTTTATTTGTTTGAGAAAGACTATACTTATGTTTCCAACCAATTGATTGTATCACATAACTGCAACATTTCACGTGGAAAGCAGCTGAAAATGATTTCACTTATTATAAAACTTAAGAAGTGAGGTTTTTAATCCTACGGTATTTTGCTGAGAGTCATATTTTGTACAAGCAAACGTCTTAAACAAAGTGGGATCTTTGGACGTTTGTAATGCGTTTGAGCGTCTTGATAGGCAGCCTCCTTAAACAATATATTTAAAAATTCGACCAAATACCAAATCATGTTAACACTGCGTAAATAGATACAATATTTATTGCTCTAAAAAAAATCTGAAAGATTATGGTAGAGGCGTGATAAAAAGTAAATCGAATCGTTTCAGACTGTTAAACTACGTTTAACTCGTATTAGTCCAAAAATCAATTTCTAAGGTAACGGTAGGGCCAAGCCCAATCTATGCACTAATGTTTTCCTAGACCAGAGTTCCCCAACCTTTTTGTACCTTAGAGAACATTCAAAACTAACGGTAGTGCGGCGGGCATTAATCACTTTTTCAAGGTAAATTTATCGCCGAAATAACTCATAATGCAAATAACACACACACAAAAATTCATGTTATTAAAAAAAATTGTGAGTTTAAAATTTAAAAAAAAAATCTTTTAAATGTTCACATATAATAACGCAAATAGTATTCACGCAAATCTTGTCCAAAACCAGTTTAAACAATTGAAACTAGTTTTACCAAACCAATAGTCAATGTCAATAAATAAATAAAAATACTGCTTCATTTACGATTTTAGCAAGACCAAAATAAATACCCAAGGAAATATTTAAATACACACCACCATTTTTGAGCTTAAGTACATTTTAAAAATATATATTTATTCTGTGTTTATTCAGGCAACAAAGCTGGGGGGACCCATGTCAAGATATTTACAAAGGAAATATGAAGTATTAGCATGGTATTAGTAAGTATAATGATAGTTCCGAGTAATAAAGTACACTTTGAAAATGAGCCGGAAAGAAAGAGGAATGAGAGGGAGTGGATTGGAAAGAGGGGGGCCTTCAATTACCAACTTCTTGAGAACAGCATACCTGGAGATAAGCACAAACTTGATTTTTGTCGGAAAAGTGACAGATTAAAATTATTAGTCAAGAACTTTATAGCTGTGGTCAAAAAGTGGCGGGCAGGCGTAAACGGCTTGGTGGGCATCAAAGCGCCCGCGGGCATAGGCCTGGGGACCCCTATACTAGACCCTCCATCTATGCTTACCCTAGTTCATTTTACTCCGCCCCTTTTCAAACACTAATCCATAGCGACCGCTAGCATTTTCACCCTTCACCCTCTCTTCCCTCCACCATAAGCGCTTCTTCATCTTTTATCCATCCTCCCCCTCTACCCCCCCCCCTCGGTCAACATGTGTACCAGAACTAGGGATGTGAAAAAAGTATCGGTACATTACTAATATCAATATTTTCCTTCCGATAGTAGAATTTTTTTACTCGATACATTTTTCCGATACTTTTTTTTACTAATATTGGTACTATATTGGTACTAACACGCCGGTATCGGATCAGTATTTAAAGAAACAACTTTTTTGTTATCTTCACTCATGCTGGGAATTTTAACTGTGGTGGACTGTGAAGGAAGAACTAATGACATTATTTCCCAATTCTCATTTATTTTCTGCATTACAAGCAATAATAAACTCTAGCATTCAATCTCTTATGGCTCATCGTAATTAATAGCTTTTAATCATAACTCCATTATAATTTCCAGTGTTTAAATAAATATGAAAATACAGTTATGATTCAAAAGCTGAAATTGTTATTACTAGATTTAATTTTTTTAATCTAAATTAAAATTTCGATACCGATACTTACTGTTATCGATATTTTTCTTCCTATACATTTAATGATTACAGTATCGATATTTTTCTTCCTATACGTTTAATGAGTACAGTATCGATATTTTTCTTTCGATACCACATCCCTAATCGAGGGGTATGCTATATTTTAGAAGCTACACCAACCAGCTTCAGTTCAAGGCAACGGTCCTTTTGTGCACAGATAATTTCCATGTTAGCTATAATATAAGTTAACCGTCTTATCAAAGTACTTCCTTTTCAGACACATACGTACAAAGATATGTTTAAAGTCCGTTCACGATAGGTTTTTACCTGGATGACTGTTCGAAAATCATATGTTTAGGTTTTGGGTTGCCAACACTTGTAAAAAGATCACTCTTTTGTTATAAATGTAAAGATCTTTAATTATCTGTTATGTATTACATTTAAAATAACTTAAACTTTAAGTTTTCTCATACTATTTCCTTTTTTTAAATAATTTCTTTTTATACAACTCAAAACATTATTTTAAACATAATTAAAAGTACTTATTCTTCGTTTTGGAACGTTATTGATTATGTTTAATATAGTGCACACATCAATATACCTTTTAAGACAGGCATCGCATTTACTTGGAAAATAGAAAATTCTTTTTTTTTTTACATACAATAAGTGATGTTATGATTTTTTTAAATCATATTTTGAAATATTTAACTGAATAAAATATTTTCATCAACTGCGTATCCGCATAATTGTAAAAAAACTATTTTACCGTCATGTTCAACCATATGGTTTAAATTCGTCAGTCGCCATTTTGAAGCTATGTTCGTTAGAAGTTTTTGTGAAAGTGGTGTGATTTTCTTTTTAAAAGTGGAATAGAACGATAAATAAACTTTTTATCCGTACTCAAATAAATATATAAATAATATTGGCCTAAATTACTGTGGTTAGCTATAACATTAATATATTACCATATGTTTTCATTACAGTCATCCAAAGTGATAGATGTCAGCTGTTTGCGTAGTGATATATTAGGGACTACTTCTAGTAACATTTTGAGCTGTCATCCAGGTAAACTTAGGTCGTGAATGAATTATAGGCGTGTATGGAACAACACGGGGACATAGAATGAGGCGAGAAGGGGAAAACATATTTTAATAATCTAATTTATATTCTGAAAATTGAAAAATGANTAGATATCATATTCTGAAAATTGAAAAATGACACCTGGACACGGGAATCGAACCCGGGACCTTCGGCTTAGTACGTCAATGCTCTTACCACTGAGCTATCCAGGATTCGTCCCGTGCCCATGGTCATTGTTCACTCATAGTTTAAGGCAGAGTCTAAGATGGACGTGCGGAAGTCGTCTGATGGCTGTGATCTTAGATAATCACATGTTTATAAGCTGACGACTTCCGCACGTCCATCTTAGACTCTGCCTTAAACTATGAGTGAACAATGAACGTGAGCACGGGACGAATCCTGGATAGCTCAGTGGTAAGGGCGTTGGCGTACTAAGTCGAAGGTCCCGGGTTCGATTCCCGTGTCCAGGTGTCATTTTTCAATTTTCAGAATATGTTATCTATGAGGGACTATCCCTACTAAAATGCATTAACAATAGTTTCGGCTATTTGTTTCATTAATCTAATTTAGCTTATCCACGTAAATATAAGTCTAAATAATAACAAGGTACAGTAGCAAGGCGATTAGCTTAGGACCTGCCTTCATATGGTCTTTACAGTAATAATTGCACAAATCAGTTACTGATTGGGTAAAAAAGTCGAGTTTCGGACATGGATGTGTAGCTGTAACAGCAAAAGCAAAACTAACAGAGTGATTGGCTTTAGAACCATGCGTTCCAGAGCTGACTATTAGCAGCAATCGAACAAATCCTTCACTTTAGCTTGGAAGTTATGTGTTTCAGACCTGGCTGCGTGGCCGTAGGGGCAATAGATTAAATCATTGAATGGTCAGCTTTAAGCCTGTAAAGACTTTCAAAATTTCGAATCGATTCGAAATTTTAAATATTAATAATCGGAAAGATTCGGATTCAATTGAAAATTCCGAGTTGAAATAAATCCTGGAGTCAGATTCGATGGGCTTAGCTTAAAATTTAAATTTAGAACCTAGAATTGCTTATTTAATTAATGTAATCAGACCGTAAACCAGTGGTGTTGTGAAGTGAATAGAGAAATTAATTAACTTGAGCTCAAGCGAATCGCGTGAGTGACAGTTGTCTGCGATATTAAATACCTTGTATTTTAGGAACGTAGTTAGGCCCACCTTTTAGTAAATATTAATCAACCTTTGCACTGTGATTAGAAAAGAAATGTGATCTATATTTGATTTTTAACCCTTTAAGATTAATGTTATTTATTTTTCTAGTAAACCTAAAATGTGTCTAAAATGTTCATAAACATTTTGTTGAAACTTGAATATTATAGTAAGATGTTAAACACAAATTCGATTTGAAACATTATCATACTTAACTTAAGGTAAATTACTTAATTGGAATCTGAGCATATTTTTAAAATAATATATTTGATTTTTGGGATTCCACTAGGACTTTATATAATAAAATTAATTTAACGTAATATTCAATTTGGATTCGACTAGATTTTTTTTATTCATGAGATTCAATTCTAGTCAGCCAAGATTCAAATTGAATTCGAAAATAAAAATTATAGATTTACACAGGATTCATTTAATTGAGAGATTTGGATCCGACAGAGTGGCTGTAGCAGCGCTTACACAGCTCTATGACTCTCCGTTTGAGAACTATGAGCTTAGATCTGAGTACTGTGGCAGAGCTCGCACAACTGTATGACTGGTTTGTTCAAGAACGAAGAGTTTTTAATCTGACTGCGTGGCTGCAACACCATTTTAACATCTCGCTGAATGGCTTGCTCAAGAATGATGAGCTTAGGATCTAACTGAGTGCCTGTGGCAGAGCTCGCACAACTGTATGACTGGTTTGTTCAAGAACGAAGAGTTTTTAGTCTGACTGAGTAGCTACAACAACATTTTAACATCTAGCTGAATGGCTTGCTCAAGAATGATGAGCTTAGGATCTAACTGAGTGGCTGCAACAGTAATTTAACATCTCGCTGAATGGTTTTCTCAAGAACGATGAGCTTAGGATCTAACTGAGTGGCTGCAACAGTGCTTTAAAATCTCGCTGAATGGCTTGCTCAAGAATTATGAGCTTAGGATCTAACTGAGTGGCTGCAACAGCACTTTAACATCTCGCTGAATGGCTTGCTCAAGAATGATTGGCTTAGGATCTAACTGAGTGGCTGCAACAGCACTTTAACATCTCGCTGAATGGATTGCTCAAGAATGATGAGCTTAGGATCTAACTGAGTGGCTGCAACAGTACTTTAACATCTCGCTGAATGGCTTGCTCAAGAATGATGAGCTTAGGATCTAACTGAGTGGCTGTGGTGGAGCACGCACAACTGTATGACTGGTTTGTTCAAGAACGAAGAGTTTTTAATCTGACTGAGTGGCTGCAACACTATTTTAACATCTCGCTGAATGGCTTGCTCAAGAATGATGAGCTTAGGATCTAACTGAGTGACTGTGGTAGAGCACGCATAACTGGACGACTGGTTTATTCAAGAACGAAGAATCTGTAATCTGACTGAGTGGATGTAGCAGAATTTTCACAACTCGTTGAATGGTTTTTTCAAGAACAATGAGTTTGGGGTCTGACTGAGTGGTTTTAGCAGAGCTTGCATGGAAATTGCTGCTATTGTTTAATGTGGTGCGTTGGGGCAGAACACATGAACAAATGGCGTGTGATTGGATTTACCCTAAGCCCTCTCTCTTCCCCCTGCCTCTTGGTAAACCTCTCTTCTTCTCGAGGTCCGTTTTCTCTTTCACACACTTATTGATCGAATACTAAGCCTAGATCATGGTCGAGAACGTTGAGAAATAGAGCTACAGGTAAATACATTGTTTCAAATCTTGGTAAGGTTGAATTGTAATACCCAAATGACATAAGAGCAGGGGGGTGCTAATTATTTTTAAATATCCATATTATGTTATGAGACTTATTTCTGTTCGGTTAAAAACAAAGAGATCGAATAGGGAAATCTTGTGAAGTATTTTTCCATTTTATTTAGTGAAACGTCTAATACAAGAGGTTTGTATTTGGTTTCTAATCTTATTACAAGTCAAGGCTATTTGAATTTAATAAAACTAGGGAGAACGAATGTAGAATTAAGGGGAAATATCCTTATATTTACGTTGAGAGATAGTCAGTCATAAACTATCAGTGAAAAACCACAATTAGTATACCATGTCAGGATCCAATTCCTAACCTCATCATCACTGTCAAACTAGACAGGACGAATTCGACTTTTAGTCCACGTGCCCACTGATAGGGGTATTAAAATAGTTATTATTGATTAAGTATAATGGGATCAAAATTAAAACGATAGTTAAGAAGTTCATCAACATTCATTTAGAGGAAGGATGCAACGCCACTTTGTTAAAAAAAATAGTTTCGCAGTGCACTTGTCTTCAATTCGAACTCGAGTTTAGATCTCCATATTTTTGATTTGTCCGTGCCAATCAATCACTCTGGTTCAGAGCGCTCCCAGTATTTACGGTACAAAGTATTATGTAAACATTGCCGTGACCCAAATTTATATTGGAGAAAGGTCCAGAAATATAATATTGTATACACTATATGCACCATCCTCAACCCCGAAATAAATATTTGGTGGTACCATTGTTATGTGTATAGGGGGTGGACTTATAGGCCAAAGGAAGACAAATAGTCACTAAAAATAACAAAAATAGGTACATAAATAAGCATTAAAAGTAAAAATTGGGACATAATTAGGCATTATAAAGTAAAAAAGATACAAAAATACTCAATAAAACCAATTTTATCCATTCTTATATTCTATAATATATTCTCCATATATGGTAATTAGTTACTACTACAATTAACAACTAATTATAGCGATTTTTGTGTGTAAATTTAGTTATGTTGTTTGACCAAAGTTTTTATATTGCAAGATTATTCTCTCAACTTGTCATGGAGACATTGGGAAAAACTTGAGACGAACTAGCTCACCTGAATTAAGCTCAACTTCAAGGAAGGATGTGGTTTGTCCTTCTAGGATCCCTGCAATACTTGCCATCACTTCCAGCTAAGAGATCCACGGCAATATTTGGAGAGGTTTGTTGACGATGGCTCGTGCCGACTGCGTCAGAGCCCTTCTTCACGTTTCCCTCTATTATCCGCATGACGCTCACAAATTTCATAATAGACAAAGTTCACTGACTAAATAATGCACTTCCACACGAATTATATCCAGAAATTTTCTATCTATTTCAATAAAATACTATGGCTCTCTGATAACTGCAATTTAAATAAACTCAAGTAAATGGATAAGTACGTACTGTACATCTAACCAGTATAAATATTCCAAAAGACACAGCCACGGATTGAAATAACACAGCCGTGGGCCAAAAGAAAATCTTCGTTGCTAGTCTTCAATATCTGAATATACTAGACCACTGTAACCAGTGGTTGTTCGTTCCTACCTATTACGATCACCCACGTGGAGTAGATATTTGTTTGTTATTCCCTATCGGCAGGTGCGCGATTGGACGAGAGACAGCCTAAGAGGAGAGGGGGCGGTAAGGGTGCCTTCGGGGGAGACAAAGAGGGGTACCCCCTTATCTTTAAGGAACCAGTGGACGAGGAAATAAGAGGTCAGACTTACTGGAAGTACAGAGTATTGGTATGCAAGCAATGTCCAAAATAGTTTCCCAGCATTTAGCAAAAAAAGATAGAGAAAAGTTACTTTTAGACACTTGTTTGTTCAATAGGCACTAACATACGAAATAGGCGTTTATAAGCACCATAAAATTATCACATTATCATCGCAATAACCTAAAATAAATTTATGGCTCAAAATCTAACGTTGTAAGATATAGGAATAAAAAAGTATTTAGTGCAAAATCCGCCTCTGAGCAATGGCAGGGTGGGTGAGTTAAATATGGTGGAATAAGTTCCAGGCAAGGAGCAGTAAGTGCCTAATACATTGCCTCCGAATGGACCAAACCTTGGGTAAGAGGGGGGGTAGCTCAAACTAATGGTGGGCCAAGGGGCAATACAGTAATCATTCAGGAGAGGCGGGAATCCATGCGAACATTATTACCCTCGAGACAGCACCAAGACAACAGCTGAAGAACTATAGCACGGAAATTTCATGGACATACTCTGGTATCAGGAGCATAACAACATTAAGTTTTAACCATTTTATTTACAAATGAAAGTTTTATTTTAGAACAACCTTTGTATATTTTTAGATATATTTAACTAAACCTAGGGGTGGATTTACGACTCTGCCGCACATAGGCATTAGATAATTTACCGCCCGCCTTTCCTACCTTAATTTCTAACATTATAAATCCTAATTTCCCCCCTACTGCCTTTTCATACATAGAAACAACACATATGCCATATATTTAAGTGTTATCTGTGGAATAATATATACAAATTTATTACATTATTTTATTATTTATTATAGTGAGGTTTTAAAATAAGTAAGATTATAAGAAAAGAGTTTAAAAAAATTGAAATACATACTCTTTTATCACAACACACAAATTCAAATATTATTTAATTTAACAATATAAAGTTTCCATTAGTAGACTGTAGAATATGTTACTACAAATTCGATATTAACATGTACACAATAAGAAAATAGTCTGTACTATCTTTTGAATTGATTTTTGCTGAGCGTACTGGTCAATGATTCCAGACAAATCCCTTTTATCTAATAAGTGACCTTGAATTAAGATGATTGTCAGTGAATTAAGGCGATACTATGTCATGTTGGTACGCAGATACAGAAAACCACAACAATTACACGATGAAGCCATAAAATTATTTTAACTGGCAGAGAAAAATAGTTATACTTTTACGACATTCAAAATTTGCCGCCCTTAAAATCTGCCACTGTTGGCACATACCTATTAGGCCTATGCGTAAATCCGTCACTGACTAAACCGACAGTGAATGTAAACACACAGGTTTCAAATCATTGTAATTAAGGCACAATCGTATTGAGGGGACCACATTTCAATTAGTTTAAATCAGTTGAAAAATGACACCTGAACACAGGAATCGATCCCTGGACCTCTGGGAACACGGGTCGAATCTTTAATAGCTCAGTGCTAGAGGATCGACGCGTTAAGCCAAAGGTCTAGGGTTCAATTACCGTGTAGAGGTGTCATTTTTTAACTCATTAGATTAAAGTGACAAGACTTGTTAAGGGCATGCTTGTAATAAGGTCACGTATCGTTATCAAATTGTTGATGGAAATAAAATATCACTCGATGATTTAACGAAATTTAAATTTCATCGGTGACATTTATTTTATTTTAAATTGTTATTAATTTAATTGTTCTTTTATGAAAATTGAAAAGGATTGTTTTACAGCCGTACGTAGGTCTGTACATACTACACTAAAATAATACTCGAAACCTACCACGTTAAAAACTGTTTACATGCACACATTTAAACTTTAAATCTGTGTTTAGACTATTATATCCATTAGATATTTTTACACATTTATGATTGGTTTGAATAAGAATAAATAAGTTTTGTAATCATTAACATTTTTGAGATCGAGATTATGATGAATATACTTTTTTGTGCCTCCAAACAAACAAAAAGTGAGCATTACAATTAGGCCTCTTTGTTCCTGGGCCTGGATCCAAAATGGATTGACAGACTTGTTCAAACTTGATATGTAGCTGCTATGTGACTAGACTCTCAGTCATTTAATTTGGACTCCGGCCCATACATTAACGAGAGTTTACTAATTAAACACTTTTGAAAGTTCCCAAATTATTAGCGATAGTGTTTGAGTGTTTAACATGACAAACAACACTCTATATACTCCATTCACGGTAGGAATTACTCTCTGAAAGGTCGTTTTTCCTACCAATATCCTACTATATAATAGATTTCTGGTAGGGGAAAAGGCCTTTCAGAAAACAATTCATACCGTGAACAGACTTTACGTGGTTTTTGTTTAAAAAAAAACTTGTTTAAAGGTAACTTACTGATGAAGGATTAAAAAATATAATCTAAAATGACCTCAACGATTTTGTTTAAAATCTATATATGGTTAGTGAAAATATAAAATATTAATACTTATTTTTCATGGAAACATTTTTTTAAGGTTAGTTTACTGATGTCTGTTTTTTATTTAAATAATTTTAAAAATGTATTTGACAATTTGATTTAAAATGGGTGCATGGTAAGTTTTTAGAATATAAATAATTATGTATATTTGTTTTTATTAAAAACTCATGTAATAGTCCATGTATACAAATATAATACCTAATCACTCCGTTCCCTTAATGGGTAGGCAAGAAACTGTGCATATAGCTCATAAAACCACTCCGTATTTAATCTATTCTCACTAACTTTCCCCACACTTCCCTATCCTTGCTTACTCCCTTCACTTCAACAACATTCATACACCGAGCCATACACGCCCTTTTATTCTTAAAACCAATGTTTCTCTTTTTCACAAAATCGTCTACCACATTTAGCCACGTCTTACATGGCTTACCCCAACCCTTTGATCCACACACTATACCTTAATATGTTTGCTTCGCCACTCGATTCACACTCACCCTCTCAACATGTCCAAACCAACGTAAGAAGCTTCTTTCACATCGACCTATTGGATTCCCTTTCAAATCGCACTCCTTCAATAACCATTCATTACTTACTCTGTCCTTACGAGTTTTCCCATATACATTTCTTATATATCTCATTCCGACAGTATTCACCTTTTATTATTATTATTATTATTATTATTATTATTATTATTATTATTATCATCATCATCACAGTTTCTTACTACCTGTTTGGGCTGTACGCTTATTTATAGCCTATATTATGCCAATGTGTTAAGAATGAGGAAGGTTGGTTTTATATGAAGTGTGCCTGCATTTGCATGGATGAGTAGGAGAAAATCATTTAGGAAAACACCCTAAATGCATCCAACCAGGGTTTGAACCCCGATATCCCTGTCATTGGCAATCTAGTCTATTGTGAGAGTGACGCTTTAGACTATGTGGCGACCGAATCACTTTTTAATTATTATTATTATTAGATCCTTATGTTTATTTTTAATACCTTATATAGCAACCTTTATTATTAATTTACCTTTAACATTCTTGGGCCTCTCGAAATATTTTTTTATGTTTGTTTTTTTCAGTTACTGTCAAGAGCGTAGCCCTCTTGAGTCTCGACCGTTGTATCCGTAGCGCAAACTCTAGATTTTTTTGAGTTTGATTTCTTTCACGAAAGAAGAGCAAAACTCAGATTGTTATTTAAAGAACTTACCTATCATCAATATGCTTTTTTTTATGTTCTCCACATTTTTTCTCTATTAAGTTCTACTTAAATAGTGGCAATATTTATTGATTTTAGCTACGATTCTTCACTGTATTGTTTTTTTAACATCCATTATATCTTTTAATTCATTAGCTAGTTATTAGTGTTTACGTAAGTGATTATTTGAACATGTTGTATTATTATGTATGCTTCAGTGCTGGCCTTTTATATATCTTGTGACTGTGGACCAGCATTGTAATAAAGTAAATTGAAATTGAATTTAAATTAGCAGTATCATCCTAATACTAGGGCCGAATATTATATTAACTATTATAATCGGAATAAAAGTAGCTTACGTAACAAATTTATGCTTTCGTAAAGTAAGTATTGTATATACAATTGGTGTAAAACAATAAAACCCGATTTCAAATAAAAGATAAAGCGTGAAGAATATTCCCAATATTCCACTAGAAACGGTCCTCATATCATGAACCATGAAGAACGTAACATTACAATCTGTAAACTGTCCACCTTTACTTTCACAATCATCCAACCTTCCCACCCCATCATCCGACACACAATGGCTCCCCAGAGGCTCTTTACCCTTAGACTTATCAGCGTCATTGAGATATAAAGGAAGGAAGAAATAAAGAATAGGAAATCAGTCAATAGGGAGGAGGAAAAATTGCTATCCTGGAGCAATGCTTGCAAGGATCTGTAAATTTTATAGATTTTGTGTGTGTGTGATTGTATGTGCCGTTTAGCAACATCCGTTTGCTTTTTAGTTCAAGTATTTTGTTTTAATTGTTTTTGATGTTAAGTTGTTTATTTAGGCTAAGTTTAACTTATTTTATAATACTATGGTATACTATAGATTACTGTTTGGAATAATGGGATGATAATTAAACATTAAAAAGATAAACATGGGATTTTAAATAAAAGAACTACGTCATATCTTTAAACCTACATTACATTAATTTACCCAGAAAGGTAGCAAGCTTACCTCGATATTATACTGCAATTTAAACTGCTTTAGGATCTGCGTGGTGGGTAGGCTGGGGAGCGTAGTTGCCAAATAGCGCGAGTTTGTGCATTACAAGCATACTTACTACTCAGTGATTGCCAAGAAATCTGGCAACGTGCATCGGTTGCTATGACAACTACTCTTCACCGATTGGTCGAGCATGTGACGAGCCTCAACACCCCACTCCGGCTGCACTGACCTCAATCCTAAAACGCAGTATAATTCGTTCACATCACAAAATGATTTATGTCGGCTACCGACATGCTCAGTCCCGATAGGTGAATCAAATTCAATGAAGTGAAACATGACACCCTGGACTTGAGAATTGAACCTAGGATCCCAGAGTTTTTGGGTTCAATCCCCGTGGCCAGGCTGTCATTTTTCACTTAATTAAATTACTTTGATCTATTACACAATTAGATAGGGCCATATTGTAATCCGTTAAGGTAAGAGAAAACTTAGGGTACGCTCTATTTACCCTAAAAGATATCAGTCTTACCCATAGTCTTGTCTTATAGTCTTTATTATATAGAGTACCCAAGGAGGGTAAGCTAAGTTACCTGTCAGGGTAAATGGAGAGTACACTTATTTTTAACTGTAAAAGTCAGAGATAGGAATAAAGGACGTACTGAGCCGATTTTAGCGTCTGGTGCTTTGCAGCCATCTCTAAAAGAGATTGGTTCGAATCCCTTATAGGAAAGTAAAATATGTGTGATTTCAAATCAACCAAATAAAATTTGTCACAGATTCCATAAGCTTTTAAAGTCATGAAATACATTTAATATATATTTTCTCATTTATATAATATGTTGCATTTTTATATGTAAAACCCTCCTTTTTCACACGGCAGCCCGATGGTGTCTTCTCAAACTTATTCTGATGGAATGAGTAGGTCGTGTGAGGAAAATACTTGTGCATTACAAGGCAGTTTACAAAGAGTTATATTGTATTAAGTGAAAATAATAGTCTACATTACAATGGGTACATAAGAAGACATACTGAACCTAACGAGGGAGCGTGTGCGAACCTCAAGGACTCCGCGCGGTGGCCATAGAGGGGCCTGGTTTGACCCTAAGCGGCGAAGCCGCTATTCAGTGATTTTTCAAGTTCTCCTTAGACTCGTTGGTTATCGAATTCAATTTGGGACTTGCAGATTTTAGTCCATACAATAAGAAAACAAGGTCCAAGGTTGCACGCGCTTGCTAACGACAGGATTATGGATGGACATCAGTAGTGGATGAATTGAGAGTTCCAGGCCACTTTCTCCCATAAGGTTTAACATT
>CABFOV010002368.1:31968-59189 GCA_902141375.1 Timema poppense | reverse complement strand
TACGCTATGAATTTCCAGCTGAAAGAGAGAGTAAAGTTTCTTGGAAATTGTGGGTTGCGGCAAACTTGCTTGGAGTAGGTTTGAAAATTGACACTTATTATTATTATTAGCACCGCGTCTTACTACCCGTTCGGGTTATACACACTTACGCTAATGTGTAATTATAGTGTGATTGTGAGATGAAATGGAGGACCTACAGTTTAACGTGGGATCCGAACCACGATGGAGGCCTGGCATTCCCCACATTTACAAGATGTCTTGTCAGAGGTGAAGGAAGGGTTTGGTAATCAGATAAATCTGTACCGGGACCGAGGATTGAACCCCGGCCGCCAGCATAGAAGTCTGACACCTTACCCCTAGACTGCCAGGTCACCCTTAATACTAATTAATCAAATCCTGGTGACCGTTGGGGTAATTCCCCTTTCGGGAAAAATACCCCAGGTACCAGCTGGGAAATTAATCCGGGACCTCTTGGCTCATAGCCAGGGTGCACTTATCGCTACCCCACGGGGCCGTTTACTTTAAAAAGTAAACATAAAGCTATAACCACAACAAGCATTACAACCCCTCCCGAAACATGCCACGTCCCCAGATCGAATCGCGACCACCAGATTGTAAACCACTAGCCTAAGAGGTGATTTTTTTTTATGGGTAACTACAAATGGTTCCTTACACCTCCCCTAATCCAATTTTCCCCCCTTGATGTTTTATCCATTGTTAATTGGATCCTTAATTGTGTGCAGCCTTGCAAACAAACTCTTGACAAAGATTCCTTCTATAACATCGAGGAAAGGAGAGCTTGGTTGGTTGGTTTGTACCTGGGCGTTAATTAAAAACACGAACCTTTTATGCGCTGATAATGACATTTCTTTGTAAGGTCTGCGTAAACCTAAATAAGTAATAAAGCAAAGTTCGGATTACAATGCACAACCCAAGTCAATCTACACTTTGCGTGGATAAATAACTTGAGTATACCACATACCTTTTCCCCCCCCTCTCTCTCTAAAAGATTTGTATTGAACAACACGCTTGGTTATTTATTTAAACTGATTAGTCAACGTTGCATTGCACTATTTTATATAATACTCTAATCATTTAAATTGTTAACATATCGCCTGCAAGCTGTTAAGTAATGTAAAACTTAGAATATACAAAGCCATAGGGTCTAGTTTCACCGGTTGTCCTCTATGACTGTGAAACATGGTCCCTTACCTTACACGACGAGAAGAAATTAAGGGTATTCGAAAGGTTTTTTTAAAAAAAAGAAGAAGGAGGGGATGACAATATTGTAAAGTGTAGGAGGTTACATAATGATGAGATACATAGCCTGTACTCATCGCCAAACCTTGTTGGGCTTGAGAAGTCTCGTAGATTACGGTGGGCAGGACATGCAGCGCGAATGGAAGAATCTACAACCGTGTTCAAGGTATTGACTGGCAAACCCAATGAGAAGAGTCCATTGGGAAGACCTAGACACAGATGAGAGTATAATACTAGAATAGACCTGAAAGAGATAGGTTATAATGAGGTGGACTGGATAGAACTAGCTTAAGATAGGGATATAGTGGTGTATTTTGTAAGTGCGGTAATGACATTTTGAGTTCCCAATGTCATCGAGTATGTAAGTAATAGCCTAAATATTATATTTAAGTTTTTGGTTAAGATTCTCTGCGTTATCAGCTACAGCATTATTTTAGGCCTAAGTTTTGTCAAATTCAAAATAACCAGCCTTTCATGGACGTATTTTTGACTGCGGTATACTCTATATGAATGACACCCTTGGAGCTCCAAAGCCGTTATAATAAACTTCAATAATCTTAAGTGTTTGGTTGTGTTCCTAGTTAAAAATAAACTTTGTTTGTTTGAGAATGATTTAGAGCTATGTTTGTCAGCATTTACCCCAATCTAAGGACAGCGATATTCCATTTAAAACGAACAAAATTAGTTAATTTTACCTTTCAATACAGGCCTACATATTTTTTCACGCTAATACCTAAACTATAATGTTTTTAAATCCACAGGGAATCGTTTGCACATTCGAACTAAATTTTGGCAAAAGCCATATTTTAAAATAATAAATGTCTTAAATAATGAAGGATTTCTAAGAGTTTGCAATGCATTTCCACATTGTGTTATGTGACCTTCTTAATACCTGGTTGCTAATAAATTTTGTAAAATTAAATAGGACTACGAAGCCTAAATAATACAAATTAACCGTTAGCTCACGAAATTTATTTGTATTTACTAAAATACCATTTAAAATTATTTCAGTATTTCAGAAAAATTAAGCCTATAAAGTCTTACAATAAATTCTCTTCTTGTCATAATGGTAGATTTAATATCATGATTATGATTGATATTATCATTATTATTATTATTATTATCTGTTCTATCTTACGACAAGTCCATCCCTTCTGTCAGTGAACTTAGACCGCCAATGCGCCCTGTCCTCCACCTCCTCCTTCAGCTCCCAGAATGTCTTCTTTCCTTCAAGTCATCTAATATTTGAATCCTCCTTTTTGCTAAGCTCCTCTTTCCTTCTATGACGTCTTGAAGAAGACAGTAACTCCTTAGGAGGGGTCTGATCCAGTTTGTTTTGTACCGAAGAATCACATCCAAATGGATCTCTTATCACCCACTCTTCTTAGGACTTCTTCATTTGTCACACTCTCAGTCCACCTGATCTTCTCAAGTCTTCTCAAAGCTCTTCAAGTATTTCTCTTCCATCTTCCAGAGAGTCCAAGTTTCTGCTCCATACAGCGTGATGCTTCAAATGTAGCATTTTATCAGTTTATTACTCAGTCCCAAACTCAACTTTCTGGTCAGTTAATATAGAGTTACTATAGGGGCGGGTAATAGGTCTACAGGTCTAGTGGACCAGGATTTGACTTTGGGGGTTTTGCAAGGGGGGGAGAGACGTTAAAAATGTGCATGTGTACATGCCCATATATCCTATATTCTAAAATAGACCTAATTTTACTTCATTCCATTTTATGAGCTGGAGTTGGGCATTGGCGTGTCGTGGAGTGTTGCCAGAGTAAATAGATGTTGTTACAACGTCACCTGCGATATGTTCTCCCCCACTTTGGCCCCATTTGACAAACCATACGTAGGATGTGCCCCACATACCTCAGATGGAAATGTTGATACCTGGTTCCATTGATACCTGGTCAATGAATGTTCTACTGAGTGATGAGAACGGTACACAAGTAAGGTTTAGATAAAATATACCTACTCTGGCAACACATCGCGATACGACATTCGGGTTGGGTGTTTAGTGTTGCCTTTGCTTTCATAGCTTAGAATGTATACCATGTGCTAATAGACATATAGCTATGTATTTAGAAAGTTTGCGTTAAATAAGTCAAAGGGAATATCTTATCAGTAAAGAGGTAGTCATTCGTTATTCATGCTGGCGAATTCCATTTGGGTTGAACCGTCTTCAAAGTGTAGATTTATGTACTTTTCCTGGTGTTAATTCATAAAACATAGCAGCTAACAAATACGTTTGGTTTACATTTTACATGGGTGGCGGTAATCAAAGAATTACTCTCTTTCTATATAAACAAATATAGCCGTTTAGACGGTATCAAACAAGTTTAGAAATTCACTACCATAGAAAGGCTTCTCTTTTTTTTACTATGGTGTTACGGTATTTTCATTTGACATTTCTTTGAAAGGAATCTATTTGAAATAAATATAGGCTATTTTGGCTCGAAAAGAGAACGAATAGCTACGGGGGGCTGAGGGGGGGGGAATAATGAGATTGGAATTTATTGTGGAGTCATTAAATTGGGTTTGTTAGTTGGTTTTACCATCTTTTTAAAAAGCTCTGGGATTTTATTTTTTATATTTTTGTAAAATGAGGAAATATCTTTATTTGGGGACACGCAAGAACTGTAGTGATGGATTTTATAATGTGTTATCAATATCATGTGATAGTAATTTTTCGGTTTTAAACAACAAATCAATGATAAATAAAATATACCGTTAGTAAATATTAAAAAAATCTATCTAAGTTTGTAAAATTATTATTATTATTATTATTATTATTATTATTATTATTATTATTATTATTATTATTATTAGCAGCGCGTTCGGGTTATACGCACTTACGCTAATGTGTAATGGTAAGGTGATTGTGAGATGAAATGGAGGACCTACAGTTTAACGTGGAATCCGAACCACGGTTAAGTAAGTTTGTAAAACTTTTTTTAAAATCGTTATCAATAACTTTATTGGATTATTTATTTATCTATGCAACGTGCCTTACTACCCATCCGGTATATTCTAATTAAATTACACTGATGGGGTATAGAGGATTAAAATATATTTTAAAGGAAATACATCCACTTTTGCTTGGAGGGAGCGTGGTAAACCAGTTAGGAATCAAACTACTTCTGTACACCCAACCCGGGTTCAAACTCTTCACCGGAAAACCAGATTAGATTAAATGTTAGTTTAGCTCTTGAGATCACCTATTAAACAGATTAACAAGTTCTGTGTGGTGTCGTGTCGTGGAGTGTTGCCAGGGTAAGTAGAACTTATTAAAAATTTACCTGTGATACGTGTTCCCCTATTCTGTCCCCATTTGACCAATCATATATAAACGCTGCTTTAAATACTTCTTGTAGAATATATGTTCGGTAAGCTCAATGTTTTTACAGTTTTTATAACAACTTTTTTTTTACTCAAAATAGATCAAATCATTTTTCAGTAGAAACATAAAGTTTTTTTTCTCACATATTGATATCAACATTTGTTAAATATTTTTCAATGGTGTCTTAAAAATTTAATGACAACTTTTTCTCTTCACTTAAAAAGTTTATCATCTAGTGTCGCTATGCACATCTGACATGATCAACAACTGTTGATATCACCATTTGAAGAAAATTAAACTTGATTTTTCTACTGGTGCAATTTTTTTTTTTGACAAAATAATGTTTTGATATAAAAGCTATAAAAACTCCACCCTTAGCTTTCATAGCCTACAACCCCACCTTAAAAGTGCATTCTACTGAGTGATGATAACATAAGTATAACAGGTTCAGTCTAAATTAACTCTGCTTACCCTGGCAACACGTCATGTCACGCACTGAAGAAATTTCAATTTGAGAGTATTGATGAGAAATGAGGTAGACACAAAATAACATCTTGTTATAAAAACATTTCTTTAAAAAAAAAAGCTCATTTTTATTTCTTAAGTAGCTTAATAGGTGTGAGATCGTTCTATCTCGAATGGTTGAAGATCGCGACGCGTCCATATTGTGTTAAGTTTTTTTTTTTGTGTCGATAAAAAAAAAATACACAACAGAAAGTAGAACGTGGTCAAGGAATGATGTTGGAATCCGACGGGACGGGCAATCAGTCTTTCTTGTCAAGCAAGCTTTCTTCTCGGTCAACGCACGTTCGAACCAAGTCTCTGCTTCACTGGGGATGAAAAAAAAACAACAAGTTATATTAATGGGAGCTCGTCTCTAATACGCGAGCAAATGAATTACGAAGAGGAATGGCTAGAATATGTGCGTAATACTTGAGGTCAGATGGAAGATAACGGGAGGTTAGGTCAATATTTTGGGCAGTTTTAATAAGGAAAAAAAAAAGTGTTAGCCTTTTTTTTTGTCATTCTGGAATTAAAAGTAATATTTTATTGAGGTTGTGAAGCTTTTAAGTCATTATTTAGGCATTTTTTGGAGTAATTTCAAGGCATTCGTATTGAATAAGAATATTTTTAAATACTTTAAATATTTAATAAATTCATCAATACTCAATCATGAATTTAGTAAATTAATTTAGTATCCTCTTTTCTTGTGTGGTTGTAAAACACATATTCCTGTTGAGATTGCAACTATAATGGGGATGGTTGCGTTGGGAGGGGGTAGCTATTAGGTCTACTTATGAAGCAGATATTTGTAAATTGATATTATACTCAGCAGAATGCAAGAGTTTCGTTGTTAAAGTTTTTTTTAAGGGTTTGTTTGATTTAATCATGTACTTTTTTCATAACTTTTTTGTTCATATTTTTAGGTATTTTTAGGTAATCAAAAATACGAACCCTGATTATGAGATATGTACAAAAAAAACTGTTTGTACGTTCGCGAATATATACGCCAAAATGCAGTGACGCGATACCTCCCCCTCCCCTCTGAAACTTATTCCCCGCCGCTGGTTGTAGGTGGTATATAACTTGTATAAGAGCCTGTCCCGGTGGTTGTCGTGTTGACAGGGGCACAATGGGGACTGCAAATTATTGGGGCGTCAGTACATCTCCTCTTCACACCCCTCTTTCTCTCTCTTCACGGGCTCAGACCCAAATTTCACGCGCATTACCCTCGAGGAGGTCTAGACGACCCTCTCCAAACCGTTTTCCAACAGCCGCGGAGGGTCACAACCTTCAGTTAGGTAATGTATTCTATGGTCGCCGGAATAAGGTGGTTTGATGTACCCCCTGTTCACCAAGATGGCTCACAATCGTATTAGACAAATCGAGAGGTTACCTATAGCTAAGGATGAACATTTTCTGGTAAATTTTCCGCGGGGTTGACTTAAGGTTTACTAAGCAGGGGAGAAGCCGAATTGAGAAGGGGTGCAACCTAGATTCAAGGGAATGTAAAGGGGGGGATTTGAATCCCCTTAAAATTGTAATGCACCCCTCTAGGGGTAAGTTTGTAAGGGGTATAGCCGGAAGCGGGAGAGGGCAAAGTTGCTAGTAGATGATTAAGCCAACATTAACATTATTTTATTGATTTTATATTGATTGAGTACTAGAGGCAGATGTATACTTTACGATATTTCGACTATTAACATTTTATTGCACAATTTTAACACGTGTATAATTAATCATAAGCTATGAATAGTAATTAAACGGTTTGAGATCCATACAGTTTACGAGTTATAAGTGGTAAAACTTGCTATCTTCTGCTTTTCTCGTACTATTGCTAAGGTAAAGTAATTGTTATATGGGGCTGAGATCTAGCATAACTAGGCATTGATATGTGGTGTACCGGGTGAAATATTTATCATATTGATACTCGTATTATACATATGTATTTATCACCACGTCCTACTACCCGTTTGGATTAAACGTATGTTCATTAATTAGGCTAATGTGTCAGGGATGCGTAAGGTTTAATTTAAATGAAGTGCAGTCACATTTGCGATAGGTAGGATGAAAAATAATTTAGGAATAAACCACCCTCATTAAAATAGACCGAGCGAAACGCCTTAGCCCATGCGGCCAGAGAAGTAGATGATTTTATATATGATTTCTATAATTTGGAAGAAAAGCCAACTTACTAAATTTTCCCAAATCTCAGTTTATCAACGATAAATTTACATTATTTATTCTGATATTTTACGGGGATGACTGTACACATAACTGCCAGAAATTCCCCCTCCCCCCCTTTTCTTTCAAACTGATATTGAATACAACTTGTGTTAATAGTCCCATCCGATACTATGACGAGGCACAAAAAATAAATTACCTTAATTGTTAAGTTGGCACATGATTGAGGAAGCCATGATTAGAGTTTGATACAACCACAAAGACCACTTTAAGTCAGCAATTATAGTTCAGTAATGGATTGACTAACTCAACACCCTGCAGGCTTCTTGTATAATGCGCGGAGTCTTCAATAATAGGGCAAGAAGGGGGAGAGGGGGGAGTGCTGCAAGGTGTGAAATCAACGGTAGCATTTCATTAAAATAGATTGCTATTAATATCTAATAACTAAATAATCATTATTGAAATAACTACCCATAATTTAATAGTCCATAGATTAAAAAAGTTGAGCTTCATTTATTAAAGTAATGAGTCGTAGCCAGGCGAAAAATCGTTCAAGACAACTTTCTTGCTTGTTTAAGGTGGGAAGGAAGGGCACGTGAGTATAGGTCAGTGTTCATAAGTTTTCTAAGCAAATAATTTTTTTTGGAAAAATAAATAAAATATGTCTACAGTAGAAACACATATAGAGTTTAATTTTCTTCACATGATGACCTTAACAGTTGTTGAGTATCTGTCATGAGCATATTAGGATTTGATGAGAGACTTTTTAAATTAAGAGAAAGAGTTGTCAACTATTTCTAGTACATCCTTGACATAAATTTAAGAACAGTTCAGATTACTATTTTAAGAACATAAAACTCTAAGTTTCTAGTGGAGAAATTGTTGATTTGTTTCGCCAAATAATTTTTCTTGGTTTTAAAACTGCAAAAATACTGCCCCTAGCTCGCAAACCCTTACCTTCCCTTAATTGCATTTAATATATAATTCCAAATACATTCGGTGGTTTTAGTGAGATTGGCTGAGTTGTCTGTATAGCTCTTCTTCCATCTATGGTCAGATATAGTGTTCACACAGCAATATATATTCTGGTATGGGTCAGAGCAAGTTGTTACTTTCATTGATCTGTCCCAGTCTAGTAAGATATAGTGTTAACATAGCAATATATATTCTGGTATGGGCTAGAGCAAGTTGTTTACGTTCATTGATCTGTCCCGGTCTAGTAAGATATAGTGTTCACACAGCAATATATATTCTGGTATGGGCTAGAGCAAGTTGTTACGTTCATTGATCTGTCCCAGTCTAGTAAGATATAGTGTTCACATAGCAATATATATTCTGGTATGGGCCAAAACAAGTTGTTACTTTCATTGATCTGTCTCAGTCTAGTAAGATATAGTGTTCACACAGCAATATTTATTCTGGTATGGGCTAGATCAAGTTGTTACGTTCATTGATCTGTCTCAGTCTAGTAAGATATAGTGTTCACATAGCAATATATATTCTGGTATGGGCTAGATCAAGTTGTTACGTTCATTGATCTGTCCCAGTCTAGTAAGATATAGTGTTCACACAGCAATATATATTATGGTATGTGCTAGAGTCAAGTTGTTACGTTCATTGATCTGTCCCAGTCTAGTAAGATATAGTGTTCACACAGCAATATATATTCTGGTATGGGCTAGAACAAGTTGTTACGTTCATTGATCTGTCTGATCTGGCCAGCCTACTTGTCTGCAATATGTTTATATTACTATCCTACATGCAGCCATACACTCGCACAAAAAGTAGTTTAAGAATTTTAGTACGTAGATAATTTAGAATAATAAAAAACACATAGAAATGTTTCAAACATGGCCATATTTGTTTTATCATTTTAAATTCTTGAACATTTTTATTTATATAATTTAATAAACACGTCTTCGATTATCCCGCTAAACCACATACAAATCTGGGAAAATACAGGCTAATTTTCTAAATATAGGTTTATACATTAATTATTGGAAATACATATGATCAAGTAGCTAGTATAGAATCACATCGGTCGGCACGTGGGTTAGACGTCAGATTCCTTTGCTCTAGTTTGCCAGTGTTGGGGAGGTCACGGTTCGAATCCCTTCCGGATATACAAAGGCTGTTTTTTTCTAGAGATTTACTCACATATTCTTAAGTCAAATATGTTCTAATTAGTCTATATTTTATCTTCCACATCCCTTACTCCATAACGTGACTACGTAGTTCCCATGACCTATCTTTAAAAAGGTTGAGGTTACTTAGTGCAGAAAATAATATCTAAAGAAGAAATATTTTATTTATTTTGTTTAAAATTTGGGTTTTTTTTTGTGATACAAACTGACAGAATTAAGCTTAGTAGATTGCACAGAGGATAGATAAGTAGATACCAGTTTTCTGACCATTCACAAGGTTATAACTTTGACTGTTTTAGTGAAATACATTTATCTACTCCCCCCCTCTTAAGACGCGTTTCTTTCCGTCATACCTTAAACGGGAGAATCGGGCCAAGGAGAACTTGATCAGAACTATCTGGTGAGAGTATTGAGAACTATGGATGTAATTTCCTGCGACAAGAGAGGATCAATTCAGCCGGCACAAGAGAGAAGTTTGGTTCGTTTTAAGGGGAGGGTTTTCAGGAAAAAAGAGACAATGAAGGATACTTGAAAGGAGAGGGATAATTTGTACAAGGTGAACCGCAAATGGTTAACGATCAAATGTGTTGATGTTACACGTACAGTAGCCCCGTGGCTTCTTTGGTGCTGACTGACAGCTCACAGCTGACTTCTGACAGTCAACATTTAGGTATATACTTAAATTTTGACTGTCAGAAGTAACAGCTGCTAAACACATGTTTTTGCAGATCATATGGTTCGGCGTAGGGATACATAATTTGTTCTGGTAACTTTTTAAAGCCGTCAGCTGTCAGTCAGCACCAAAGAAGATATGGGGCTACTGTACCTAGAATCACTTGGTCCTAGGCGTCAGGTTTGTAATTTATTTAAATTCGGGTGATGGGATGTCAAGACTAAGAATCTAGGCGTGTACAACGAGTGGGGTTTTCCAATATTTCGATAGTGCACCTCTAGATATAATTTAGCTTCTATTTTGTACCCCCAAATTTATTTATGACTGTACAAGTTATAGATAATATATAATATACATATAAAATAACTAACGGTGCACCCAGATCGTTTGTCCTTACGTCCTAGTCCCTCTCTCTCTATATATATATTACATATATCAGATCAAATTGATATCCTTCCTTGAATATAATAAGACACGAAGAAATTGTTTGATAATATTCGGGGCAAATCCAATATTGACTGGAGATAATATTTTAACTAGATACACATACACAAACTAAGTCCAATTACTACAAAGTAGTCTAAGCAATCCGCACTATGCTAAATAAATATTAGGTATATTAGTTAAAATGAAATATAACTACATTTACTAGGAGTGAAAGTGGAAAAACTATTAAATAAAAAATATGCCCTCCGGAATTCAAACCAGACTATATACGCCTGAGCTTTAGTACGCGTGCCCAACTATGTGGTCTATTTATTTACAGATACCCGCCTCGGGGGCGTAATTAGCTAACGCGCTAGTTTCGTGGTGAGCTAGACTGCCGAGGACGGGGAGATCAAGGTTAGAATCTCGGTCGGGTGAACTGGGCTGTTTTTTTTTCCTAAATGGTTTTACACTCTCGCTCCACGCAAATGTGGGTTCACTTCCTTTAAATCCAACCTTACCAATTCTTAGCCCATCAGCGTATAGCCCGAACGGGTAGTAAGACACGGTGCTAAATAATAAATGATAAACATTTACAGATTAAAAACTAGCCTTAAACATGAATACCAGATACGGTTTGACCTTGAAAAACAAGAAACTATTTTTTAAACCCCCTGTACTAAAGCGAGGCTGAGTGATAAGGTGGAGTGGGGGGGGAGGGGGAGTCATCTGAAGTTCTCCACACAGTTATAATTGAGTGAGAGACCAGACTTAAGTCAGAGTTACACTATTGAAGATTTAATTGCTATCTGTTGAGCAAGTCTTCTTGGTACGGGGGAGGGTAGAAGTCTTAGATCACGCTCATGAAACGAGGACAGAAGAAACACCAAGACTTTTTTCTAGACGTGACCTCGAAATTCTCTCGTCTGTGACCTAAGTGTTCGTACGTGACAGTGTACAGAGTTTTGTCGTACACAGCTATACACACATCTTAAAGACTGTAAGCTTGTACAGAGCGAATAATATTCATTCTTCATTGTGAGTATTTTAACGTATAATTGATAAAAATACATAACTTACAAATTAACTTTCGTGTACTGATATTTTCAGTCGGTTCATAAATGCCACGTTAAATATTCCCAATAAAAAAAACTAATCTAAAGTCAATCGACAGTAAAGACGTGGGTCTAATGCACAATTTTAACATACATATAATTAATCATAAGCTATAAATAATGATTCAATGATTTCAAATAATTAAAGTTTACGCGTTAAAAGGTGTCAAACTTTCTATTCTATGATTTTCATGTACAATTTTAAAGGTAAAGTAATTAATTTATGGGACTGAAATATAGTGTAACTAGACATTTATATGAAGTGTACACAATGAAATAAATATAATATGTTAAAGAAAAATAATCTTTGATTTGTATAAACCGTTTAAAAGTGGTTAAATTACTTATTTTTAATGATATATAAATACCGTTATTTTTATACCTTGATAATTTTACTTTGTCGAAGTTTGTAGTGACCAATGTCGTTATTCAGAATTAATTGGTTTTTCTAATCTAACTTTACCCGCTAATTTTATTAATGTTTCCGGATTGATAATTGCAAATATTGATTTGAAAAGTCAATTTCATAAAAGTCTTGCTTAGTTTGTACCGATTGTAGAGCCACCACCGACAGAACATAGAATGTTTTCTAAAATTTTATAATATGCCAAGCTCAGGCAGAGGTTCTGGTAATCCCAACTAATGTCACACCTCGGTATAGTCCTAGCTCAAACGCAGCGGATCCGTACGCGGGAACAAATCTGCACTGTATCAAAAGAGTTCTTTTATACAGGTGACCTGGCGGTCTAGGGGTAAGGTGTCAGACTTCTGTGCTGGGGGTCCGGGGTTCAATCCTCGGTCCCGGCAAAGATTTATCTGATTACCAAATCCTTCCTTCACCTCTGACAAGACATCTTGTAAATGTGGGGAATGCCAGGCCTACCACCGTGGTTCGGATTCCAAGTTAAACTGTAGGTCCTCCATTTCATCTCACAATCACCCTACCATTACACATTAGCGTAAGTTCGTATAACCCGAACGGGTAGTAAGACGCGGTGCTAATAATAATAATAATAGTTGACGCGCGGATTCCATGTGGTTCAGACATGGACAGAGGAGTGAATAATGGGGCGTTTCGTTAGCGATTTTTTTAAATAAGTTGGGGGTTGGGAGCCTGCTCTATGGGACTTGGAGTGTCAAAATTATCCCTGCAAGATAATGAAAAAGGGGGATTTGCAGGTATTGTTGGAAATGCTTTTTCAACTTGGGATACAAGCTAGCAAATTGGCTATGAGTGAACCTATCAATTAATATTGGCTACACCCAATATTATCTCTTTTTAAATTTTTGCAAATGTTTGTAGGGAAGCCAAAATCACGATGCTTCTCCGACCTTCATACTTGAACTTGGCTCGCGGTCACGCGTTTCACCGGATAAGAACTAATTCCGCGATCGTTGAGATGCTGCCAGTTTCCGTGCGGATCAAACCGCGCGGACGAATCCGCCCCACCTGAACGTAGCCTAAGGCGGACTCTGGCTTCCTTACCTGGTCGGTGTTGCTGGAATTGCTACATGCTATCTTTTACAGGATAACTCCCCTACCTCCACATATGCCAAATTCCCCGCCAAGATGTTGTAGACTCAAAACAATCTTAGTAATATAGCTACCCGCTTCAATATCCGAACGGTATAGGTCGTCATTCTCGTGTTGGACTGACATGGGGAAGACAGGGAAATCTGGGTTCTAATCCCGGTAAGCTCTACTGAGGAGGAGTTTTCCTAAAATAGTCTCCCACTGTCCTTTCACACAAATGCTGGTAGGCTACCTCTAATAATACTTCCTTCATCAACCCTATCCCATTAGAATAATCAAATATGCGTATAACCTGAACAGGTAGTAAGACGTGGTGATTAAAAAACTATGTATTTATACGAAACAAATAAGAAATATTTCTACAGGGGTTAACATAAGCTACTTTCAATTGTTTGCAATGAAAAAAATGTTTTTCTGGCTTGCTTCGGTGGCCACGTGGTCTAAAACGCTACTCTCACAGTTATTAGACTGTCGATGACGGTGATATCGAGGTTCAAATCTCAGTTAGGTGTACTGAGAGTAGTTTTTTTTTTGCAAAATGGTTTTCCACTCTCACTTCACACACGTGCGGGTGCACTTAATATAAATACATATACTTCTTAGTTCCTAAAACCATTAGCGTAACTGTTACAAACACGTATAATCCGAAAGGGTAGTAAGACGTGATTAAATAAGGATTATGTTTTAGTGGCTCCAAAAGGCTATTCGTCAGGCAATTGAGGTATAACTTACTATAGCGGAGGAGGTTATACCTCTCTAAGCGTCTCCTCATCAACTGCAACCCTCTCGAGCTCGCCGAGAGATACGTTAGAGGTTGATTGTCGGTTGAGTGATGGGCGGAGCAATGGAGGTTACTAATGAGAGTATTTCATACCCGGGACAGATCGTCTCAAGACAGAGACATTCAGCTCCCCACTGACTGTTGGCACACACCCTCTGGCCGTGTGCTAAGCTACCGCGCGCCTGTTTCGGAACCTCAAGCGCCCAGATCCCGTGATCGCCTAGTTTACTGCGAGAGTAGGGCGATAGACCACGCGTCCACCGAAGTGGGTGATGCAGTGTTGTGTCGTGGAGAGTTGCCAGGTTAAGCAGGGCTTGTTAAAACTGTACCTATGATAATGATATCTATCATCAACTAACTCCCAATTTGGCCAATCAGACATATTGTGAAATTCTCCACAAATTTCACATGGGGTGTGTACTTACCTTTGTTGATACCTGACCAGTGATAGCTATACTGGATTATGAGAGTATTTCACAGATACAGTTTAATCTATAGTCCAATTTTTATAGGAAAGCCCTTTTCAAAAATACAAACACATTGTTTTGAGGCCAAAATTGATAATATTTTACTAGATTATTTGTGTTATTTTGTAAATATTAATAATATATATCAACGCTACAGCTGCAGATCTCATGACTTGACGAATGATTTAATAAACAGATATAATAACTTTTCTAGATATCAGATAAGGTTCTTCTTGTGAAAATTGTACCATATATCTGCTTACCCTGGCAAAATAATACATCCCACCACTGAAATGAGGTTAGCCCAACCCTAATTAGCACACAACCCTCCTTCTCGCAACACTTTATGTGGTTCCACTCAAAAAAGGTCAAGCCAACCCTAGCTTAGCACACGGCTATCCCGCTTGAGACACTCCACACCACACCTTTGAGAGGAGGTCAGGCTATCCTTTGCTTAGCACACGGCCATCTACTGGCATCACCCTTATTTAGCACACGGCCTTTCTATCTGGCATCACTCCACGCCAGGCCACTGAGATTAAGTTGGGCAAACTCTCACTTAGCACACGGCCCTTCTATCTGGCATTACTCCACGCCAGGCCACTGAGATTAAGTTGGGCAAACCCTCACTTAGCACACGGCCCTTCTATCTGGCAGCGCTCCACGCCAGGCCACTGAGATTAAGTTGGGCAAACCCTCACTTAGCACACGGCCCTTCTATCTGTCATCACTCCACGCCAGGCCACTGAGATTAAGTTGGGCAAACCCTCACTTATCACACAGCCCTCCTGCTGGCATCTTTCCCGCCGAAGCCAACACCTCCCAACTAATAACATTATTTGTTGCCGCGGCGTCCCAATTAGTCGTCAGCCGACGTGTGGATAATTACTTGGCAACGCGGCACATGCTGAAAACCTGCGGGCAAAACGATGCAAGTAGACCGTGAGATAAGTCCACAGGGGGAGGGGGGGATTTCAGCCGATAGTTCCGCGCCGTAAATCTGTCCGTCCCCCTTAACTTCCCCCCAAGATGAAAAGATGGCGTGGAAAACACGCTTTGAGAGGGCTTGCCAGGAGTTGGCTGGCCACTTACTCTCTTAGCACAGGAATAATTTAGAGACTACTTACTCAAGAACTTATGAGTCTAATGGTTGTCTTTTAAAATAAACTTAAAGTCTATGAATTACGAAATGATACAAGATCATTAGCTCCACAGAGATCTTTTTCTTTTTTAAAAGAGCTTTGTCCAATCTCAGCAAGGCTTTTTTTTTTAGCAGCAAGTCTTATCAGTTACCACCCATCCAGGTTATGCGCATATATATAAAACTGATTTTTCTAATGTGTTAATCAGTATGAAGGTCAAACTTAGACTAAGTGTACACGCATTTGTGAGGAGGAAGAGGGGGAAAACAATTTAGGATCAGGATTCAGAATCTCTAACATTCCGACATCTTAGCTCAGTTGGTAGCATGTCTGTCTACTGTTATAAGGGTCCCGGATTTGATTCCCAGCATGGCCGAAAAATGTATCATTGGTGAAATGTGGGTCTACCCTTTCACAGTGATAGATTAACGATAGGAGACTGGATGTTGTGCCTGTCCTAGTCTTAAGTTAGATTATAAGGCATATGAATCTACGACAGTTCTAGCAAAATGGTAGTGTAAAATATATGACTTGAATAAAAAACTGACCACAGACTGGAAACAGTAATGGATGTAGAAAATACACCCATCCCGATCTCCCCGTCATACGTTAGTTCAGTCTATAGCTAGAGTAACCCCTTAGACTATGCGCCCACCGAAGTGGATTTATACATAATAAAATAAAGAAAAAGTTACAGCTCAGAAGGTTTTGAAATAGTGCAATCTGTAGGTCTAATAATGTGAAATGTTCTATAATAATATCTAGCACCGCGTCTTACTACCCGTTCGGGTTATACGCTTTAAGTACTAATTACTCTAATGGATTAGGAATTGGGGAGGTTTAATTAGAGGAAGTCAACCCGCATTTGTGTGGAGGGAGAGTGGAAAACCATTTAGGAAAAACCGCCCCCAGTTCACCCGACCGAGATTCGAACTTCGATCTTCCCGTCCTCAGCAGTCGAGCTCAACACGACAAGCGCGTTAACCAACTACGCCACCAAGGCGGGTGAAATGCTTTATAAAAAAAGGAGGGTAGGGTAAGTTGTTAAATCTAACAAATATATCGAGAGTAGTGTTTCATAAGAAAGAATTTAAGTTTAGTAATATTTTATTATATTTATCCAATACATTTCAACCTAAATTTATAAACACTGTTATATTGAAAATAAGAACTTATGTGTGTGGTTAAATTTTAATATTGGTATTTTCATCAGAGCCGTGTCTTACTACCCGTTCGGTTTATGTGCCTATGTACTAATTACACTAATAGGTTTGTGATTAGGGAAGCTTAATTTAGAGGGAATGCACCCATATTTGCGTATAGAGGAGAGTGGAAAAACTATTTGGTAAACCACGCTCAGTGCTCCCGACCGGGATTAAACCCCGATCTCTCCACCTCTTCGGCAGTCTAGACCAACACGAGAGTGGCGCGTTGGACCACGCGGCCACCGAAGATGGTAATACTGGTATTAAATTTGCTAGTACAGTCCCGTCAAGCCTAACTTCACTTGGCAAAATTCCAATAGCCATCACAGGCAGCCAGACTAATTAAAATGAAATCATAGAAATTTGGCGAATTGCTCTTATGGAAAAGAAAAGAATATTCCTCTCATAGTTATTATTTCTTAGCACAGCTTCAATGAACATTATTTTTCACACTCATAAAAAGAAACTAAACAGGATATTTGATTTATTTAAATTGTTTTATCATCTGGCGTGTTTATTTTTATACGGCGCTTTAGTAACTCGTTAAGTAAAACACAAACAGATGCCACGAATTAAACGAAAATAGTTTTGTTTTTCTTCTCTAGAATGTATCTACTTTATTTTTATCTTATCTTTTAAATATCAAGTTTAAATTTAAAATGTAGTCTGGAAACCATTTTATGTTAGTTCCCAAAACGAGTAAACGACACGTTTCCTGCTTTGCCTCCATTCTGGGCCAGCAAACAAGTGTTGAAAATTTGATGGTGGCATGCATAGACTTATAATAGTATAGTTTAATGGTGATGTGTCAGGTTGTAAAGTAGGTACTAGACAGTTGTTTATTTGTTGGTATATTTGTCTGTAGTAAACACCGTCCAATTCCCGGTGCTTCTGTGAAGCAGTAGGTTTCGAATGGGGTCAACTTTTCCTCGTGAGAGAAATTGAGGAGCAACTTGAAAACAAATTTAATAATAATAATAGCGGCTCCGGCCTAGAAAACTGAGATTAACGGTAGGAGGGTTCGTTGTGCTGACCACATGACACCTTCTATCCGCAAATGTTGGTACTATTCTCATCAACATGTGATGGCTGCTCGGTCGATAGACCTATAGACATACTTGCGAGCTGACGTCATGAACTTTGTTTTAGTAACCAAGAACGTAGTAATATTTGTATTTGATTTTTGTGTTATATAATAGCTATTGAATATAATTTGTAAGTTATATGATAGAGGAGAAAGTTTAGTGAAAGCTTAGCACGTCTGACTCTTGGTTAAGAGGTCGGGGTTCGATTCTTACCAGATGTAGATAAGAGAATATTTCCACCACTTGGTTTACCATCTAGTCTAAATTCGAATGCCATTCTAATTCCTTAAACTCATCTTCCCTAGCTATTGAAATATACCACGAGAAACTGAGACCTCATGCACTACTCTATGTTATGTCTATGGATGGAAAGATGTTTTCATGTGAAAGTGCGTTGGCTGCTTAACGGTCCATATAACCGACTGCTCGAGTGTCAAAGATAACAGGAAAACGTTCGCTCATAAATTTCGCCTGTAAAGCGACTCATTTCTGGGCACATTTTACAGTCACATTTGAAAGCGGATTTAAATTCTGCACCCCTTTACTAGAGATATACCGAATAAAACTGGACATTATAGACAGATTAATGATCATTTTAATTTCTTTTATATTATCTCATGCTTATCTGATATCGTTATGTCATCTAGAGTGGTTTAGATGATACATATGTTGCCGTTTTGATAAACTTGGTCAAATTTATAGAGTCATAAATATAATCGCGATCGGATATAAATAAAGGAAATATTTCATTTATAAATCAACGTTTTTTAACATCCGAACCGTGCAACATTTTGTAATTGTTTATTGATTGTTAGATTTATGTTTTAACAAAAAATTAAATAATCTGTTTTTAAGGGAGATGTCTTTATTTCACTCAACTGAAGTATATTTCCCGACTATACGGAGTATCATCTCAGAGAATTGCACTGCTATTTTTGGGAAGTTGACAACAGTGGTCTTTTGGGGTAAAGTGCTCGCCTCAGGACTCGATGTCCATGAGTTCAACCCTGGTCAGATTTTACTAGTTTTTCTTGAGCAATAAAAATCCGCAACACAACTTCCTTAAGAGGGGAAGTAAATCCGTCGGTTCCATGTTGATTGTGGAATGTAAAATATCCCCGGAAGTTATGTGAAAGTACCTTTCCCGGCCAAATCGGTTGGATCTTTTGCTTTCGCTCATAGAAATCCTCGTGTGCTGATATAATCAGTCGGTTTAGAAAGTGCACTTAAAATACCCAATATAATAAATAAATATTCTATTGGGAAACAGCGTTGTCATTCTCTTGTTTTTGTGTGATCAATCTTCCCTCAAATATAAGTCAAGTTTCGTGACCCTGGTCCATAGATGTTGCATTAGCCCCTTCTTAACCTAAATCACCACCTTCAGACTTGTGCGAATATAAATCCTTTCTCCATAAGATCTACAATTTCCTCAGAGGTTATTCAATGTATTGTTCTTTGTTACTGATGAGGTAATGACTGTGTTTTGTTTTTGCAATAGCGGTTGACCTTGAAACTGAAGGTGAAGCAATACTGTACTAGTACAGTCCTATCTAGGCTTTCTTAGCTTGAAAACAACCCAATAGCCACCGTGAAGAAAACAATCTACTAGTACAGTCTCGTCAAGAAAAAAACCACAAGCCACTTTGAAGAAAACAATCTACTAGTACAGTCTCGCCAAGAAACAATTCACAAGCCACCTTGAAGAAAACAATCTACAATACAGTCTCGTCAAGAAACAATTCACAAGTCATACCTAAAGAAAACAATGTAGTAATATAGTCCTTTAAAAACTTGCTTACCTTAGAAATAAACTACGTGCTATGCCTGAAGAAATAAATTTACTAGTATAGTCTCGCCAAGAAACAACTCAGAAGCCCCCCTGAATAAAACCATTTTATAGTATAGTCTCGTCAAGAAACAATCCACAAGCCACCCTGTAGAAAAAAATTTACTAGTACAGTCCCGTCAAGTGGAGCTAGAACTGGCAACAAGCCCCGGAGCCTCTCTTGAAAGTTGCTATTATTTCTTCAAAGTCCCTTGTTCTAATCCTTCTTCGAACACTTCCTCACCAACAATAATCTTACTCTTTGTGCGTGTCGCAAGTCCTCTCCACGGTTTCAAGTCTGTCTGTCTGTCTAACTGTATGCCATCCCTCCACGCCCTCGCCCGCGAGCTGTGATAGATGAGCCTTGCGGCGTGGAGTTACACACAAGTGACACTTTACGACTTAATTAGTAGCGGCTGCTAAATTAATGACTTCAAAACTCGGGAGAGTATGGCATAACGGATGAGTTACCACCAACTCCCTCCCCCCAATTCTCCTCTCTATACCACTTCCCTCTACCCCCCTTTTATAGTTTTCATTTTCCTCTTTCACACATACTTTCACCTCAAGAAAAATCACTCCTTCCCGCCCTCTAACCACTGTGGTGGATACAAAAGGGAAGGAGGGAGGGAATAAGCCTATCATGTGTAGGTAGGTTTCTCTTGCTATGACGTCAGTTAGGTTAGGTTTTTAATTGGGTGTTTGTTCTCTTGGGACCCTACCCGGTGTTACCCGTGATTAAAAATATAAACTGGTAAAAAAAATTAGATATGGTAGCTGTTTCTCCACTCTTGCCTTGTATATCCAGAATCCCGATCAACTTAACGTTCACTTAATGTTTACTTAACGTACACGTTACGTAACGTAAAGCTTCGCCTCGTGTTTCTAAATGGAAGCCATCACGATGTACTTCACTTAACGTAAAGATTTGATCAGGGAAGAAATTTAACGTTACGTGAAAAGTTGTTGAAAAAGTGTCAAGGTTGTCCTGGAATTTAATGACAAATGTTTCTTTTCATTTAAAAAGTTTCTTTTCATTTAAAAAGTTTCTCATCTAATGCCGCTATGCTCATGACAAATATTCAACAACTGTTGATATCACCGCGGGGAGAAAATTAAACTCTTAGGTTTCTACTGGAGCAATATTTTATTTATATTGGCCAAAAAAAAAAAAGTTTTGTAATAAAAACGACAAAAACATTTACCTTTTCTTGATTTACACCTTTTAAGTGAAGAGTACCACGTGTTCTATAAACGATTTTAACAGTAAGTAACTTTAAAAAATATATAATCTTTTGTTTACGGTCATCAATGATAGCATTTTACTATATCATTAGTGTTGCATTTGAGATATTAAAAATATCCATCAATATTGACAGCTGCAGATATGACGTGGCATATAAATGCGTAAAAGTAGATTTATTAGCTTTTCTAGACGTCTTCTAATAAAAATTAGATGGTCTAACGCACTGCTTTTATGTTATGATAGACTGCCGAAGATGGGGAGATCGGGGATCGATTCCAATTGGGTGCACTGAGGGTGGTTTTTTCTAAATGGTTTTCCACGCAAATGTGGGTGCACCTTAAACCTTCCTATTTCCTAACACATCAGTGTGATTAGCACATATGCGTATAATCCGAATGGATATTAAGACGCGAGGTGACCTGGCGGTCTAGGGGTAAGGTGTCAGACTTCTGTGCTGGCGGCCGGGGTTCAATCCTCGGTCCCGGCACAGATTTATCTGATTACCAAACCCTTCCTTCACCTCTGACAAGACATCTTGTGAATGTGGGGAATGCCAAGTCTCCACCATGGTTCGGATTCCACGTTAAACTGTAGGTCCTCCATTTCATCTCACAATCACCCTACCATTACACATTAGCGTAAGTGCGTATAACCCGAACGGGTAGTAAGACGCGGTGCTAATACAGGGTGGCTACAAAACATATTTTACAAAATTCCCT
Source organism: Timema poppense (assembly GCA_902141375.1). Classification (NCBI taxonomy): domain Eukaryota; kingdom Metazoa; phylum Arthropoda; class Insecta; order Phasmatodea; family Timematidae; genus Timema; species Timema poppense. The sequence continues at coordinate 37,539 of CABFOV010002368.1, read as the reverse complement.
GACTTTTCCAGGTTTTCCAGGCTACATTTTTAAATTTTCCCTGACTACGTTTTTCCATCTTTAATGGTGGATGATGACTTTTTTTCTTTATTATTGATCACATATTAAAAAAAAAGTATCTACTAGACATAAATAGTTTTATCAGTTATTTAAAAAATCTGAGATGTTATTTGATGTAGGTATTATTAACTTTTGTTTCAGTGTTTAGTTGCGAAATTAATTATATTTTTTATTCCCTGACTTTTCCTGATTTTTAGTTAAATTCCCTGACATTTCCCTGTTTTCCCTGTCATCCAAAAATTCCCTGACTTTTCCAGCTTTTCCCTGTCTGTAGCCACCATGTAATAATAATAATAATAATAATAATTAAGACGCGGTGCCAAAAAAAAAGAGACCGTAGATAGCTAATCCTGTTGGGAGCGTCAACAGGGTTATTTAGTACCGAGGTTGTTTATAGATAATGTATGCAGATGACTTATTCGGTATGAACCTAGTTCGTTTGTTCGCGTCTCTCTAACAATAAAACGTATGACTTCTCACACTTTATTTGTAGATCAAATAAGTTTCTACTCCAAGTACTTGTAGCCTAAAGAGCCCTAACTGTTACGAAAATGCATTCCCATGTGAGGTATGTAGGACAGCTCATATTTATGATTAGTCGAATGGAGACAAAACGGGTGAGGGGATATCACAGATAACGTTCTAATGAGCTCTGCTTAATCTGGCAGCACTCCACGATACATGACACTGAAATGACAGCATTCCCTCCCTGAAATTGTTTTTTAACACCATGTCTTACTACCCGTTCGGGTTATACACCTATGTACTAATTACGCTCATGGGTTAGAGATGAGGAAGGATGAATTTAGATTTAGTACACCCAAATTTGCATGGAGAGAGAGAGAGAGAGAGAGAGAGAGTGAGAAACCATTTTGGAAAAATCAGCCTCAGTACACCACACCGGTATTGAATCATGAACTACCCATCTAGTATATTGTAAACAATAAACAAGAAAGTATACCCTTACCTGAACCAGTAGGTTTCTTATATTGATCGACCGTGGTTCGGATTCCACGTTAAACTGTAGGTCCTTCATTTCATCTCACAAACACCCTACCATTACACATTAGCGTAAGTGCGTATAACCCGAACGGGTAGTAAGACGCGGGGCTAATAATAATAATAATACTAATATTGATCGAAGGTGACAGTTAATCGTTCTCAGATTTATTTCTCAGAATTTCCAAAAGGCGTTCCTTGGAAGTTTTGAAAGTAGCCCTAAGATGTTCTCAGATATATTCTTCGGAACTTCCTAAATATATCTTTCGTGAGTTGTCGAAGATAGCCCTAGGATAACCTCAAAGGTAGACCTCAAAAGTTCCTCAAGAACATGCCATCACGCCTCAAAATCGAGTTTTTCTATCTCTCCTACTGTACGAATTTGATTTTCACTATAGCCTCCAAAAAGGTAATTATTTCGAAAGATAATATTCGCTATAGTTGTGTTGGTTAACCTCCTCCCCTCTTTTCCTCGTCCGGTGCAATCCGGTCGAAATACGCCCTCTGTGACAAATGCCTGTTCAATTGTGCATGAAGATAATTCCGCTCTGAAAGGATGGTGGTGAACGCGGCGCTGTGATTTGATGGCTTCCAACGCGCCGAGGCGTCCAGGGAGATATGAAAAATGGAGAGGTAATCATCATCATCATCATCATTGCCTCGCAGTTAGTTCCCTTGGGCACCGCATTGAGAAATGATAGTGAATATTTGATGCTACGACGAGAGAGTGTTCTAATCTAACTGCTTTTTTTTTATTTTAAGTTGGTGTTTGTTAGATTGTATGTGGGTCATGCCGTCATATTATACAGTCATGGAATATGGTCAAAAAAATAATTAGTGGATCCAACAACATTCGCTATGATGGATATATTGGCTAGAATATTGGTTTAAAGGTCTTATTTACAGTCAGATTTAGAAAGGAAATGATTTTTTCTTACAGTGATAAAAGTTAATAAAATAATTGCCATATACGTCATGTCGTCACTTTTGATAGATATTATCAATACCTATACAATAACACTAATAATATAGAAAAAAAAATCCGATTCAGTAGCCAAATGGTTTACGGCGTCACTCTCATGTTAAACTGGCCTGCTATTGACAGGGAGATCGAGATTCGAATCAAAGTCGGGTCTACTGAGGATTTTAAAAAAAAATGTTTTCCCCCTCTCCTTCCATGAAAATGCGGATATATGGCCACTAAAATTATCCCTTCCTCACCTCTACCCAATTAGAAAAAGTATCATATAGGCCTACGTACAAACCTAACAGGTAGTAAGACGTGGTGATAAATAAATTAATTATTAAAATGTTATAAATGTTTACAGCCAATTTTTTTTTATTTATTACAATTTCTTTCTACTAAGTTAAAGTTTATAAGATATAGCCCTATTAATATAAAAATTAAGAAAAAAATATTAATTTAGGCTCTAAATATTTCAAATCAATTTAAAAACATGTCAAATTCTAATAATTTGTCAAAACTTTAGCCATATATCATGTATTTGAATGTTATGGATTAAATTAATTATTACTATTTAACAATGCCTTAATATTTTTTGAAATATTTAAAAACATTTTTATCAGATAAGGAAACTGGCTACAACGTATATTACCTCATAATATTTTATTGAATTATTTATTAGATGTATTCGAAATTTATGGAGACAGACTTACAAAGAAATTGAAATTGAAAAAGTGTTAAATCCTTAACAATATATCTTTAATAGACATCACATCAATTAAAGTAAATAAATGGTACGGAACTCCTCACGGACTTTCTTGCTCTATATTTTGAAACGAAATAATATACACTAGCAAGCCCAAGCCTAAATTGGACTATACTCATGTAAAACATTTATTATAGTCCCGGTTTTAAATTTTATAATTTTGTTTTAAAAGAATTAATGTCCTCATTTGTATGTTTGGACCGATAAAAAGGATCAATGTTGGGTCCACAAGGGTCAACATTTCGTATTAAAATTTCAACTTCCGGTTAAAATTTTCGGCATTTTATTAGGTGTTGCAAATCTTCATGCCATCGCATTGATATTAAATTCTTCATTTATAAATTTTGACCAATAAACAATGTAAATAATGACTATTGAGTCTAAAATGGATATAGATAATTGTTGTACAATCATTTCTCCTAGGAGGTTTAAGGAAAAACCATATAAACTTTTAGAGACCTACTTATATTTAGTTACTCTATGGCATTGGAGAATTTTGTGTTAAAACTTAAGTAGTATCTCTTTACAACTAAAGCTCACAAAATTGTATTCATATATTTGCCAATATCTAAGAAAATATTGGATTCATAAAAATATATTTCATATAAAAGTTTTTTTTATTTTTAATAGTACTGCAATTTTGCAATAAGTTCTTTAGTATCTCAAATAGTTGCGGAGATACGGAAGTTTCTGCTACCCTAAGAGTACCCTAAAAATTATTTTCATGGTAAAATAAAAATAGTCAGTTTATTTATAATCTTAATCAACACCTAGATACGAATTTTAATCAAAATCGTTATAGTCGATTTTAAGAAAATCGATTTTTTTTTCTTTTTGCCCTTTTTTAAACTACTATTAATTTTAAGTGTAAACAGACACATAGACAGACGTAATTCCAAAGAGCACTTTTTAGGATTGGGGGGGTGGGGAGGGGGGGTCTTGAGATGTTGACATCCATCAACATTTTAGGTTAGATTTTCTTTTGCGGTCGCAATACTATTACATTTTGTATTCGAAAAGTTAAAAAGTATATATATTTAAGTATAGCTTGAAAGTTATTGGTTTAATAAAAATATGCTTCTTATAAAATATTTGTATTATAAAGAGACATACATAGGCTATTTGTAACGATAAGTAATTCCATATCTTAAATAGTTTAAGAGCTATTATTTTTTTTAAAAATTGGTAATTTACGCATCAGACCGGAGTCCTTAAAGTTATTTTGCCAAAATATTGAGAAAATCCATTTTGTTTGGAATATTTAGAAATGAAATTTAATCAAAATCGTTAGAGCTAATTTTGAGAAAATCGACTTTTTATCTTTTTGCCCTTCAGTAAACTACCCTTAATTTTAGGGTTGGATATCTAATTAAAAAAAACCTCGGGGAAACCCGATGAAAACCCTCGATACCAAGTCTTAGCCCGATTGGTAAAATAGTTTATGCTCTAGTTGGAGGTACAGACGGACAGACGGAAGAAATCCCAAATGTCTGAGTTAAAAGAGAATCTCACAACGTTCAGTAAATAAATACAATGGTTATTAACAACTTAATTTAGGAATTATGGGTGAGAAAGGTAATTTTAAAGGAAATGAGCCCACGTTATAAGGAATGTAAAAACCATAGCCGTGCTTCACTATCACTGGCCATTTAGTATATTGCGAACTTGATGCCTTAGACCATGTGCTGGTACTAAAACTTCAGAGAAATCGATCTTACAAATGGGAGGATTGTTTTTAGACTACAACTCATACTTATAAAACATGGTTAAGTGTGTGTGTATACTCGTTAGTGGAAGAAGGAATGTTATAATCACATAAATAAGAGGCTTTGCCTCCACCTCGGTGGTCTTGGGGTAAAGTTATCATCTTAGGAAACGATAGTAGCGAGTTCAAACCCAGTCGGGGTTGATAGATTTTTCTTGAGCGAAAAATATCCGTAGCACAACTTCCTTCGGAGAGGAAGTAAAACCGCCAGTCCCATGTCCATAGTGGCATGTAAAAAAAAACCTGGAAAGTATCTGAAAAATACCTTTCTCAGCGAAATTATTAGGAACTTTCGCTCTCGCTCAAAGAAATTCTCGTGTGCTAACATTATCAGTCGGTTCAGAAAGGGCACGCTAAATACCTTAAATAAATAAGTAACATGAAATTAACTGTCAATTTTCTACCCTCTCTTTCTATTTCAATCAATGGCATCAAAACCCGCCTCGGTGGCGTAGTTGGCTAACGCGCTACTCGTGTTGAGCTCGACCGCTGAGGAAGGGGAGATCGAGGTTCGAATCTCGGTCGGGTGAACTGGGGGTGGTTTTTCCTAAATGGTTTTCCACTCTCCCTCCACGCAAATATGGGTTCACTTCCTCTAATTCAACCTTCCCAACTCCTAATCCATTAGAGTAATTAGTACTTTAAGCGTATAACCCGAACGGGTTGTAAGACGCGGTGCTAAATATTATTATTAATAGCGTCAAAGGGTGTTAGTGCCATGGTGTGTCAAGTTAAGATGTAAAATAGCTTACAATACACAAAATAGGCAAAGTTATTAAATCCCTTTACTTTATCAAGAGGGTGAATCATACTTTGTAAGATAAAATATTATTATTATTATTAGCACCGCGTCTTACTACCCGTTCGGGTTATACGCACTTACGCTAATGTGTAATGGTACGGTGATTGTGAGATGAAATGGAGGACCTACAGTTTAACGTGGAATCCGAACCACGGTGGAGGCCTGGCATTCCCCACATTCACAAGATGTCTTGTCAGAGGTGAAGGAAGTGTTTG
>CABFOV010002368.1:18688-29188 GCA_902141375.1 Timema poppense | reverse complement strand
CTTCAGCAAACTACTCTTAATTTTAGCGTTAGAAATCTAACTCCAAAAATACTCGGGGGAAAATTTTATGAAAACGCACTATATTAAGCTTAAACAGTAAAATGTTATCAAATTCTTAAGTTCGATTAGTTTGACAATCACTATACTTCTTTCTCCGAGGTGTCGAGAGAACTGGATACCTTTCTTTTTATATATTTAGCACTGCGTCTTACTACACGTTCGAGTTATACGTTTTAAGTGCTAATTACTATAATGGATTATGAATTGGGAAGGTTGAATTAGAGGAAGTGAACCCGCATTTGCGTGGAGAGAGAGAGAGAGTGGAAAACCATTTAGGAAAATTCTTTTTATACATATAGTGTATATATATATATATATATATATATATATATATCACCGTATCTTACTACCTGGTCATGCTATACGCATATATGATAATTACTCTATTGTGATAGAGATGAGGTAAAGGTAATCTACCCGCATTTCAAATGAGGCATTCGCCTGGAAGAAGAGTGGGAAACCATTTTGGGAAAACCACCCTCAGTAGACCCGACTGGGGTTCGAATCCCGATCTCCCCGTCTTCAAGTTGCCAATCCAACACAAGAGTGACGCCTTAGACCGTTCAACCAATGATGCCCATGATACCATTCTCTTTACTGTATTTTTTTTATTGTTTTATCACAGATGTGATATGTGCAGTTCTTCTCCTAAACACACACATTACAACTCACATACCGCCATATCAGCATCACATACATATATGTGGTGGGAAGCCATGGAATAGCATTTTAAAATATAATAAGGTTATTATTTGGCTTCCTGCCCCTCTCCCCCTCCATTGCCGTGCTCTGTCAGAGGAGGGTGCTAGCACCAGCCATCATTTAATAAGCACGCCAAGTGCGAAAGGGGGTCGTGTTAATATTTTAGCACTCAATTTGGATCTTATGGCCGTTTTGCAGTTGCGGTGTTTTCAGAAGGCCGTATCATATCTACCGCTTCCTCCCTTTCGGATACCTCGCCTGGAAGAAAACAGGGCTAACTCACACAAGCGTCAAATATACTTTTTTTTTTAAATATAAAGTACCAGGTTGTAAATAAAGTTAAATCCAAGAATTTTTGATCAACCAAAAAATAGTACCAAAGATTACAATAGTGTGTCTGGAGTGTTGCCATAATAAATATAAATTGTCAGAGCTGTACCTGTGATATTATGTTCCCACCCACTTGGCTCGTATTTGAGCCACCACATCTAAACTACAGTAGCCCCGTGACTTCTTTGGTGCTGAATGACAGCTTTGAAAAGTTACCATACCAAATTATGTATCCCTACACCAAACCATATGAACTGCAAAAAAATGTGTTTAGCAGCTGTCACTTCTGACAGTCAACTATTTAGGTATATACCTAAATGTTGACTGTCAGAAGTCAGCTGTGAGCTGTCAGTCAGCACCAAAGAAGCCACGGGGCTACTTACTGTACCTGTTCAGGTTGTACACGAATGTACGTTAATGTGCTATGAATGAGGAAGGTTGAATTTGGAGAGAGTGTACCTTCATTTTCATGGAGGGAGAGTGGAAAACCATTGAGGGGAAAAGTACCCTCAGTTCAACCAACAGGAATTCTAGCCCGGATCTCCCTGTCAAAGGCAGTACAAACAATTTCGAGAGTGACACCCTAGAGCATGTGACCACCGAGACGGGAAATTTAAACTTAATTTTCATTTTATTAAAGACAAACCCCGCTTCAGTGGCCAAATGGTCAAAGGTGTAGTGGTTATACTACCCTGCTGATGACGGGGAGATCGAGGTTCGAGTCTCGGTCGAGTGGATTAAGGGTGATTTATCCACAAAAAGTTTTTTTTTCTCCCTCCTCGTAAGTGCTCCCCCAAACCAGACGTCGTAATAAAATAAAAAGTAGCCCTTGTGCATGAAAATGTGTTCATTGAAGCCAGAATGTTTAAATTTGTAATGGATTTTTTTTAAATAATTAAAACCTGGGTTATAAGAAATAAAAGTCTTTATCTGTCGCTTAGTAGAGAAGAAAATAGTTGTTACCACTCGACGCCAGGTACCCATATAAACTTCAAATCAATGAACCTAACAATAATTATTTATGGATAATCAACCCAATCCGTCCTCACAGATCTGCCAACGTTGTGGGGATGAATAACGACCCCTGGCTACAATTTAGTTTTAAATAATGAAATGAATAACATGTAAACATAATTAACTACCACAATTATTATTTTATTACGAGTGATCACATCTTAAAGCCGAAATAGAAAGTCACCATACAGAATGTTTCAGTGAAAGCGTGCAAGAATTAAACAGGACATCTCTATCGAACATTATGAGATAGGGAAGGTGTGGTTTGCGAAGCCAGCTAGGTGGGATAGGGGCCTAAACATGCCTAACACTGTTACTGATGTCCGGTTTATTTACAGATAATCATTACATGTAACTTATTCACATTTAGTTGTAGCATTACGGACAGGTAGTAAAATCTGTTCAGCGTAGGAATTGTTTTCTGAAAGGCCATTTTCCCTACCAGAAATCTATTAGGATATTGGTAGGAAAAAAGACCCTTCAGAGAGTAATTCCTACCGTGAATGGATTATACTGTACAATTTACCATATCATTGACAAACCGGAGGAAACCTACCCCTACGTACCTCACAACAGTTGCTCAAAATGAGGGATTTTCCCACCCCTAGCCTACTGATGGTAAAATTCAGCCCGCCAGGGCGCCATTTCATGTCTTCTTGTATTATGTTATATGTTCAATGTCGTGTCTGTTTTATTGTTAGATGTTTTAAAAAATAAATAATCACTTACAAACAAACAAACAAAATGAGGACCACCAACCCCAATGCAAGCGTGACATTGGCGTACTGGATTCAAATATCCGCGTTCAAGTATTAATGCGTCAAGCAAAAGGAGCTACACTGCCTTTTTTTTGAGAGATATTATTAATACCTATAAAATAACAATAATAATATAGTAAAATGTTATCAATGTTGATCGCAAACCTAGAATGTTGTATTATATAAAAATACCTTCTTATAAAAATTGGACTTTATATATTATAACATCGACTCATGTACTTGTACACATCAACCAACGAGTTAGTATTTGTCAACACATGTGTATGTGCACGTCAACACATATGTATGCACATGTCAATCCACGTGTATGTATGCGTCAACCTACTTGCATGTACATGAATCTCACGTGTATGTACACGTTTCATCCCGTGATTCATCGGACCATGAAATGGACCAAACTCACACGTCGTCATAGTACGTTTGACGTGCGCGCTACAGTGTTTGTCGATAGCCCACGGCGAATCTTCTTCCCCTAAAGAATCTTGCCCTTCCCCCCTCCCTCCCAACCTTTCGATCTCCACTCTCCTCCCCCAATGTCTCTTAACATCCCCCCACCCCCCGTTAGTAGTCAACCTCTACTCCCAGTAATGATCAATATTAATGACTCGCTGTTCAATTAGGTTGCTACGATAGCAACTGTTCAACCCCCCTTCCTCACCACTCCTTCAAACCTCCACCTCCCCCTCCTTCCACGAAATGCATGCATGCCCGCCTCTCGCTTAAAGGATCCTAATTTTAAAATGATTAAACGCTCCCTGGGCTGTTAGTGGTACAGCGTGCGACAGTGACATAAAGGACATTCGTGGAATAAACACGTGGGCGCTATTCCAATAACACTTGTTCATATTTTTACTTTTATTTGCAATTTCTGGAGATACCGATTATATCTGTTCCGACAACTTAGCTCAGTCTGTCTGTATCTCAGTTTTTAGCTTAAAACATTTTATCAATCTGGCTAAAATTCGGTATAACTACAGTAGCCCCATGGCTTCTTTGGTGCTGACTGACAGCTCACAGCTGACAGCTAAAAGCTTTAAAAAGTTACCAGACCAAATTATGTATCCCTACACTGAGCCATATGATCTGCAAAAACATGTGTTTAGTAGCTGTCACTTCTGACGGTCAAAATTTAGGTATATACCTAAATGTTGACTGTCAGAAGTCAGCTGTGAGCTTTCAGTCAGCACCAAAGAAGCCATGGGGCTACTGTATGTAGGGTTTTCATAGAATTCCCAACGAGGAGTTTTTTGAATTATATATTCAACCCTAAAATTAAGGGTGGTTTACTTAACGCTGTTTGAACATAGTTAACCATAAATACTATCTTGGTCAGCTGTGGACTGACTGGACAGTCTTGGGATAAATATTTGGTGGTGGGTTGGGAGGGTGGGGGAGGGTCGACAGGTAGACAGTCTTCTCTGGCTATTATGAATGAAAACTGTAAGTCAGGGACCGAACTAAACCATCGGTTCACTTTTAAAGTTAACTTTAGCTTGATGTAAACACTAAGCTCATTTAGTTTATTTTAACGATGAATGGTGGTCAGGGTTCAAATACCGGATGAGTAAACAAAGGGTGAATCTTTCTAAATTGTTTCCCTTTGTCCCTCCACAAAAAGGTGGGTGCATTACCTCTGTTTTAGATATTTCTCATTATCAACAAAATAGTGTCATTAAATAGGTGACCTGGTGGTCTAGGGGTAATGTGTCAGACTTTTATGCTAGCGTCCGGGGTTCAATCCTCTGTCCCGGCAAAGATTTATCTGATTACCAAACCCTTCCTTCACCTCTGATAAGACATCTTGTTAATGTGTGGAATGCCAGGTCTTCACCGTGGTTCGGATTCCACGTTAAACTGTAGGTCCTTCATTTCATCTCACTAATCATCCTACCATTACACATTAGCGTAAGTGCGTATAACCCGAACGGTTAGTAAGACGCGGTGCTAATAATAATAATAATAGTGTCATTAATAAACATATACATATTAATTACACTAAGTGTGTATATACAGATATGTCGAAATAATAGAGGGGAGGGAAATGGGAGGTTGTTAAGTATTTAAAGCATTATCTCTACATGATGTCGAATATGAGTATTTGTTAATTACGATTATAGCCTCATCTATATATTATTTATATTAAAAAATGATATCTGGACACGGTAATTGAATTTGAGAGCTACAAATTATGTTTTGATAGTAGTTATAAAACTAATTCTTTTAAGTCTGATCAAAGGGGAGAAAATACATTAGAAAAAAATATTTGACGAGAAAGGACATAAAAACGAGTGTTTGAAAATGTAGGCCTATATATGTGTGTTATGATTGTGGAGGTGGAATATTGAGGTAGACATTCTGTGCACACATGCTCATATTGTTAGTGTTCATCTTAACATTTCTGTAAACTGAACATAGCTAATACATTAGTGGCTCTCAAATTATGTTACGTGATGCCATTGTAGGTTGTCGAGGCAATTATTTTTTTAAACTTTTTTTTTTTTTTGCGTCGCGTGTCTTACTACCTGCTCAGGTTATACGCCTTTATACTAATTACTCTAATCTTAAGTCTAGGACAGACACAAAATCCATTCCCCGGCCGTCAATTCATTACTGTGAAAGGGTAAAACTACATTTCTCGCCCGTGCCAGGAATCGAGCCCGGGACCCTTAGCTCCGTAGATGGACGCACTACCGACGGAGCGAAGCTTCGTAATTTTCAAACATGATATATTTTTTCTAAGTTATATCCACAATCAAATTTATAGATTTTTTTTAAATAAAAGGGCTATTTAAAAAAAAAAGTAGGTAGGGTGCACAGCATAGACTTTCTCGCTACTGTGAATAAAGAAGAGATAATTACTTAAAACTCGTAAGATATTTGAAACGAGATAATAGACATTGTTGCACAATCTACCAAAGAACATAAACTGTTAGAGAAAAGAGGAACATTACATCCACAGAGGATTAATTTCCAAAATTTAAAGACTTCCGTATTATATATGTGTGTTTATATAAATATATATTATATAAGTGCATTTTATATATGTCGTAGGCAAATTGTAAAATAATATTATATTTGCTTATCAGCCTGATAACTTTAGGCTTATTGCAATGAGCCGTTACAGCCTTAGGCTACTAAGGAAATGTACCTTTGTTCTCTCAATCAGTCTAGCTGACTCCAGGCTTATTGCAATAAGCCCAAGATAGTGAAGGCTTGTTAAAAAGTCTACAGCAGTGGTTCCCAAACTGTGGGACGTACAATTATTCCTGATGGTACTGTATGCCGTGAGAAGCCAAACAAAACAAACAGATTAAAGTCGTCAGGACGATAAGCTTTATAAACATGCTAAAACCACTAGGACAAATTTATGGTTTCAAGGACAGACAGCTAGTGACTTGGAGTGAGAAGGGATGAGTTGTCTCTACTCTACTCTGACCAGGCCGTTCTGTTTCGGCTATTGCGGGGTTGTATCAGATATATTTTCAAAATCCAGGGGCAGAATGTGAAGCACCTCAGCTCGTATCAGTTTTCATGAGTTTCAGATAGGATATTAATGTGAAAGAAGAACTATTGTAAGATTAAAAGAAGTCGGCATTAATTGATTCACTTCCTCCATTTATTAGACACGTTTAAGTATACAACATAATTAATTGAATACTACATTTATTTGGCAATTTTTTACGCAATTAATTGACGGTACATTGAAATAATATTTATTTCAATTAATAAACCATAATCAATAACGAAACCCTTGTTACCGTTGGGGTAGCTCCCCTTTCGAGAAAAATACTCATGGTGTCATCCGGGAAACGAACCCGGAACCTCTAAGCTCAAAACCAGGTGCACTAACCACTATACCACGAGACAGAATAGTCCGTAAGCTAATATACATATACTGATGAATTTTTATTTATGTTATTTGTTTATGGTATCTGAGTGATTATATCCACACACAGCTTATAAATTAACTTAAACCTCACCCGCCTCGGTGGCGTAGTTGGCTAACGCGCTTGTCGTGTTGAGCTTGACTGCTGAGGACGGGGAGATCGAGGTTCGAATCTCGGTCGGGTGAACTGGGGGGGGCGGGGTGTTCCTAAATGGTTTTCCACTCTCCCTCCACGCAAATGCGGGTTCACTTACTCTAATTCAACCTTCCCAATTCCTAATCTGTTAGAGTAATTAGTACTTAAAGCGTATAACCCGAACGGGTAGTAAGACGTGGTGCTAAGTATTATTATTATTATTATTATTATTATTAGCACCGCGTCTTACTACCCGTTCGGGTTATACGCACTTACGCTAATGTGTAATGGTAGGGTGATTGTGAGATGAAATGGAGGACCTACAGTTTAACGTGGAATCCGAACCACGGTGGAGACCTGGCATACCTCACATTCACAAGATGTCTTGTCAGAGGTGAAGGAAGGGTTTTGTAGTCAGATAAATCTTTGCCCGGACCGAGGATTGAACCCCGGCCGCCAGCATAGAAGTCTGACACCTTACCCCTAGACCGCCAGGTCACCCTATTATTATTATTAACTGAAACCTAGGCCAGACACAACATCCAGCCCTCCACCCGTTAATTCATCACTTTTAAAGGGGAAATCCACGTCACCAATGATAGCCTATATTTTTCGGCCATGCCGAGGAACGATTCCGGGACTCTTAGATCAGTTGACAGCACGTAGGCCTATAAAAGAAAGATAAAGAATGGCGGCTTTTAGTACCCTCTTACAGCGAAGCCTGAACAGCTCTTTCAGCGCTCCTGACGGCCAGTCACGTAATTAGGCTGTCGCTCAGACCTTGCTGTGGTTATCACACCTCCACCGCGACCATGGGTTTGTTTACCCGCCTAATTTATCACTCCAACTTACCGTAGATACACTTCTTTCGGGCGAAGGGGGCGGGAGGGAAATAAAACAGCCCCATGTTCGAAAACTGAGAGGTTTGTTCTGTTCAGCGCCTCCTTTTTAAAATTAGCTTCTCTATTTAGTTAAAACCAAAAATACAATGCTCCTAAAGCGTTGACCAAGTGGTCCAAGAACCTTGGTAACCATTGATGGGGAAAAAATTAAGGTTCCAATCCCGACTAAAGGCACGTGCGTTAGATTTACACATGTTATTCTCTCCTTTATATTCTCCATAATTCGATCCACCTCGCTGGTCTTGGGTTAGAGTGCTCGCCTCAGGACCCGAGGTTAATGGGTTCCAACCCAACCGGAATAAGCAATTTTTTTTCTCGGGTGATACAGATCTTTAGCACAACTTCTTCCAGAGGAGAAGTAAATTCATTGGTCCCATATGTATTGTAACATGTAAAAGAACCTTTCAAGGCCCTTTCACTCTCGCTCATAGAAATTCTCGAGTTCTCATATAATCATTCATTTCAGCAAGTGCACGTTAAATACCTCAAGCAAATAATAACATTCTGATGTGGGTTCATTTTCTCTCAAGTAAACCTACACACTAATTTATGCCGCTCAGAGTAAAACGACAATAGCCCTTCAGGCCATACGAATATTTTCTTGTTGCTCTAATGTGTGAGGGATGAGGAAGGTTACTTTTAGAGGAAGTGTACCCACATTCCCATGAAGGGAGAGTGTAAAACCAGTAAGATCAAACCACTCTCAATACACCCTACCGGGATTCGAACCCCCGATCCTGCCGTCATCAGCAGTCTAGTCTATTGCGAGAGTGATGCCTTTAATAAAGGGTCGGCCACCTTTTTAGGGCCCTTATTAACTTATATATGCTACTTAAATTCAATCTTTCATCAAATGATTACTTATATTCACACCTTGATAGAAAAAATAAAGATATAATAAATAAAAAGTAAACTTTCATATTAAACTATTTAATGGTTCTTATAACATTACTGATTATGGCCGATAAAGGTTGTTTTCGTCACACTCAAATTTTGTTTGAAAATGTGAAGCGTACAATCGAAAAGGGGGGAAAGACGCACTGCACAGATTTTCCAGAACATTTAGCATATTTCAAACCTCATAAGAACTCCAGCAATTACTTTTTTAATTAATTTAAATATGACAAATACCTCTAATCTATAATTTTAATTGTATTACAAAGGTTTGTGATTGTCTAACAGATGGTAGCACTAACTCAATTTGAGGTTGAAAATGGACTTTCCCCCTATTTCCCCTGTGCGAATCATATGAAACACCAGTATTTACGATTTTATAAGACTCAAAATTCAAATTTTAATAACGATGTAGTTTCAATATGCGACCGACGGAATATTGTCATGAAATTGACCGGTCGACCATTTCTTAATCCGACCTTAAATTTCTCGGGCAGGGTGAAAAATGTAGACAGCCCGAATTAATGGTAGGATATGATGCACTAAAATAATCATATAAAGATTCCACTATTCTGTTTTGCTGTAATGAACTAAATTTTGCCAGCAGTGTCATAGTAAATTACTTCGTGGACAGGAGTAATAATTTATTAAAAGAGTCGTATTTTTAAAATGTCTGCATTCACAGAGGACACCTTTACAAGTGGAAACTTGAAATAATGATTCAAACGGGTGAAATTCCCCCCTTCTTCCCTCAGCCCCTCATATTCTTCCTCTAATTTAAAGATTAATGACGTAGCGTACTGAAAAATTTCCCAAGCTATTTTGTGAAGCGGGTTGCATCTTAAATTGACGAACCTAAGCAGTCTGCGCTTTCACACTTAGATATATGCCAATGGTACGAAATAGATATATTATATATTTAGCACCGCGTCTTACTACCCATTTGTGTTATACGCTTTAAGTACTAATTACACTAATGTATTAGGAATTGGGAAGGTTTTTAACCAGAGGAAGTGAACCCGCATTTGCGTGGAAGGAGAGTGGAAAACCATTTAGGAAAATACTAAATAGAAATAATGGGAGTAAAATTAGCAGTTCACCCTTCGAGGCCTCTTGTTTATCTCCTCATAGCACTTCCCCTCTTCCTCTGACGAGCTTATACAGTCACAATACTATTTGTGCCTTTAAAACACTTATTTGCTTTTTAAAATTATATTTTTCTTGTTTCCTATTCTAGATATATATACATATACTTCCACGGACCTTTTTTAATCTACATCTTGGCAGGAAGATTTCTACAGGACATTTTCATGACTAAACCGAATAGCCTAAGTTGTAGATGATTTATATTTAAAAAATACGTTTACAAAACAAAATACTTCAAGATAAAATTAATAATAGTAATAATTTTGTGATACCGTAGGAATATTTTTAGAATATTTTTTTAAGAAGTTATGTTTTATTTTTGACTTTGTATCTTTAAAAATAGATGAATAAAACTTTATTTCATTAACATGGGAAATCCTATCTCGACCTGCTATGACGTCAAAGGTAGGTAACGTAAAAACATCCTCCCAGAAGTGTCTTGCCAACTGTAAGAAGAAAAAAAGTCTCTTCTAAACGTTTCATACCTTCCGTCCCATTTCGTCCGACGTGGAAGCGTCGCAATTAAAAGGATTAGTGAAGTACATAATTAACTATAAATTAAAATCATACAGTCATGGCATTGTTTGAAGTTACATCATAAAGGAACACATGCTATTAGTTTGAAGTAAAAAAAAAAAAAACTTTGTCAAA
>CABFOV010002368.1:0-18278 GCA_902141375.1 Timema poppense | reverse complement strand
AAAATGGTCTTAATGTAAATCCTAAAAAATCTCAATCTATTGTTATAGGGTCAAAAAAATTACTATCCACATTGAGCTTCACATCTGTACAACAAATAAATTTAAATAACAGCCCAATTCCATTTGTGCCGGTTGTTAATAACCTTGGTTTACATATAAATGAAAATCTAACATGGAATAATCATGTGAAACAAATATGTAAAAAAGTGTTCTTTGCCTTACACTCACTTAAGCGCCTGAAAAAATTTATACCAATGAATATTAAATCCACTCTTATCCAATCCCTTATCCTCCCGCTTTTCGACTATTGTGATGTAGTTTATAATGACCTGACAGCTGACCTTGCGGAAAGACTACAAAGACTCCAGAACACATGTGTTAGATTTATATTCGACCTCCGGTCACGTGATCATATTTCCCCATACTATAAGAAGTTAACTTGGCTAAGACTTAAAGAAAGACGAACTCTACACTCGATGACAATCATAAAGAAACTATTGACTTCCAACTACCCACAATACCTTTCTTCACGTATTCGCTCACTCAACCCTAATAATAATTTCAACACTCGATCACAAGAAAACTCAATTTTATTCATTCCTCTTCATAATTCCAATCATTACTCAAATTCTTTCACGGTTTCAGCTTCTCGTTCATGGAATACCCTGACCAACGATGTAAAGAAATTAGAATTTAATGGTTTCAAGAGAAAAGTCACAAATAAGCTGCGTGTGGAAGCTCATTCGTGAGATTGAGAGGGGTGAGACGTAATCGCACCTTTGTGCGTGTGCGTGTGTGTGTGTGCGCGTGCGAGCGTGGTACGTAATCCTTGTGTATTTTAGCTCTAGTTTTTTTTATTTAAATACTTTTGTGTGTTTTTATATATATTATTTTGTTAAATTTCAGTTTAATTGTATTGGTTAAGTGTAAGAAAAGGCGGTAGCCTTTACTTCGCCATTAAAGTCGATTATTATTATTTGAATTATCTACCTTATACTGTGTTGAATTAAGGGGAAAATGACAGCCTGGATAATGGAATCAAACCCGGGACCTTTGGCTTTGCGCACCCGTGCTCTACCACTGATCTATCCTGGTTCGTTTCGTATCAAGGACCATCTTTTACTAGCTTTTTTTTTTAGAACTCCGTCTTACTACCCATTCGGGTTGTACGTTTAGATACTAATTACGCTAATGGTCTTAGGGATAATAACGGTTATATTTAGAGGAAGTGTACCAGCATTTGAGTGGAGGGAGAGTGACAATATTTAGATAAAACCACCCTCAGAAGGAAAAGTCAAAGCCGAAGTTAAAAATAAGGCTTTTGTTGTTATCATATAAAAGTACGCTTAGGCCTAAGGAAGATTTAGGAAACAAACAAAGCACATTTTTTCCCCTCCATCCTAACAATTAAAAATTCTCAGGTGTCAGTCCTACCAACCGAATGGCTGCCATCTGTTGGTTGGATAGAGAGTGTCGAGTGGTCAGCACAGCGAAGCCTCCATCCGTTAATCTAATTTTTCTAGACTAAAGGGCCGGCCTACTTCTTCATTGAAGTTGTTCCTCATCATTTGTCCTTACAAGACTCAGTTGACTCAATTTCAGACCCATTGCTTTATTAAAAGTGTGTAAGCGCCGGGGATCGAACCCGGAACCTCAGAGTCTGTAGCTATGCACTCTGACCGCTGGACGACAGAGACGGTTTCTATGCTGACAGAATATCTGCATGTATCTATGGTTACGATGTCATATAGTCACTGAACGGTGCTAAAATACTGTCTAGTTTTGTGGCTACCAACTTCGGTGGCCGCATGGTCTAAGGCATCCCTCTAGTAATAAACTAGACCACATATAGAAGGGAGATACGGGTTTGAATTCGGTTTGGGTGTATTACGTTTGTTTAAAAAAAGTTTTCCACTCTCTCTCTCTCTCTGCGCAAATGTAGGTACACTTCATCTAAATTAAACTTTCCTCATCCCCAATTCACTAGCGTAGTTAGTACATATACGCATAACCTGAGCGAGTAGTAAGACGTGGTATAAAACAAAAGTATTGTAAAGATGAAACAAATAGCCGAAACTATTGTTAATGCATTTTAGTGGGGATAGTCCCCCATAGATATCATATTCTAAAAATTGAAAAATGACACCTGGTCCCGGGTTCGATTCCCGTGTCCAGGTGTCATTTTTCAATTTTCAGAATATAAAAGTATTGTAGTTTTACTAAAAATGTTTGTTTATGTGTTGAAATATCTCATATTTAGTGAGATTTTTTAAAATCTGTTCATTATAAAATATAGATATTTTTTCTTTCGAAATTTTTCGAAAACGCGAAGGTTACTGTGGATATTGAAGTCGAAACGAAGGAGATTTAAGTCTCGACATTTCGAAACTTCACCCACCCCTACTGTATTTGTCGGGTGTAAAATATCTGCTACTTTACGAACGTCCCGGAAGGTAATTTCGTACGGGTGGGTTTGTAATAAGCCCCCTGGGAGGTGGACTTATTGCCCTTAGGAGAAGGTTATTGTGACAGACGCTGACGCATTGTTATTACAGCCTCATTGCCATTCTGGACCGTTGATAGATTCATCTCTTGGTACGTTCTACATATCTCACCTCTCACACGCACGTTAGGCCAGGGGGCCACTTGGGTTTTTACACCTCTCACCATTCTGGTTACAATTATACTGCTGGTCAAGAACACCACAGGGTGCACACATTAATTTGAATTATATTTTAACCCACTTCGGTGGCAGCATTGTCTAAGCCGTCACTCTCTCAGTAGACTAGACTGTCGATGATGGGGAGATTTGGGTTCGATCACAGTGGATGTAGTGAGGGTAGTTTTTATTAAATGGTTTTTCCATTCTTACTCCATGCAAATGCGGGTATACTTCCTTCCAAATTTAACTTTACTCATTCCTAACATGAATAATAAGTACATATGCGTAGGATCATAAACTGAACGGGTAGTAAGACAAGTTGCAAAAGAAACTAATAGCTAGAGATGGATTGAATACATAATTTTACGAATCCGAATCTTAATTTTACCTTTGAATACCGAATCTTAAATTTGAATCTGAGTTGGATTAAATTGCATATTAAACGGTACATTAAATGCCGCACTAAACAGCGCATTAAATGACCCATTAAATGGCACATCAAAGGACACATTGAATGGCAAACTAAGCGGCATCTAAAGCGGTACATTAAATGGAACATTAATCGACACATTAAATGGAACATTAAACATCGTAATTCAAGCTCAAGTCTCTTGGACACCTGCTTTGGTAGTTGAACGGTCTGAGACGTCCCTTTTGCAATAGACTGAACTACCTATGATCGAGAGATCACCAAATGTTTTCCCATTCTTCCTTCACGCTTAAGGTATTACCCTTCCTCTAAACACAACTTATCTTCTCGCTAGTACAATAACTTTATTGATTTAGCACCGCGTCTTACTACCCGTTCGAGTTATAAGCTTTAAGTACTAATTATATTAATGGATTAGGAATTAGGAAGGTTGAATTAGAGGAAGTGAACCCGCATTTGCGTGGAGGTGAGAGTGGAAAACCATTTAGGAAAAACCACCCCCAGTTCACCCGACTGAGATTCGAACCTCGATCTCCCCATCCTCAGCAGTTGAGCACAACACGACTAGCGCGTTAGCCAACTATGCCACCGAGGCGGGTAATAGCTTTATTAGTATATTATCCCGAACGGATAGTAAAATGTGGTGCTAAAAAAAAATCTTGGACGATGCAAACTGTAAGTTGGAACCTGGTCTAAGAAAGTCTCTGCTTTATAGTTTCCCCCCAAAACACAAATGAAAGTGCACCCCGCAGTGACCAAAGAAAACAGTTCCCCAGCCATGGGATTCCAGCGAAGGGATATTTTGGACGCGGAGAGTTGAAGATAAGACAGAGTAGTAAAATGGTTGTTGAAATACGGACGTTTACAAATCTTATGTGGAAAGTTTTGGGGTGAGAATTGATCAATTTAGAATCTCAGAGAACAGATTATTTTTAAAATTGTATTTTTGAGTCAACACTCTACTGTCCAATTTTTTGTAGGAAGGAACTTTTATAGAAAATACAAACTTTTTTTTTAAGGTATCCAAAGTTGGTAACATTTTAATATCAAGCTAACACCTGGTATCTAGAGTTTTCATAAGGTTCCTCAGAGAATTTTTTCGGGAATAAACTACCAAACTATAATATTAAGGGTAGCTTTCTGAAGGACTAAAAGAGAAAATCAATTTTCTCAAAATATTCTCTAACAATTTTGATTAAATTTGATGTCCAGATAGTGTTTAACATTACAAACGGGTGACCTGGTGGCCTAGGGGGTAAGGTGTCAAACTTCTATGCTGGCGGCCGGGGTTCAATTCTCGGTACCGGCAAAGATTTATCTGATTACCGAACCCTTCCTTCACCTTTGACTAGACATCTTGTGAATGTGGGGAATGCCAGGCCTCCACCGTGGTTCGGATTCCACGTTAAATTGTAGGTACTTCATTTCATCTCACAACCACGCTACCATTACACATTAGCGTAAGTGCGTACAACCCGAACGGGTAGTAAGACGCGGTGCTAATAATAATAATAATAATAATAATAATAATAATAATAATAATAACATTACAAACAAAAGTGAAACTTTAATTTTCCAATAAAACTGAATTTAAGGTCACGTTACAAAGGTAGAATTCCCCAGTTTTGATCATATTTCATACTATTGCGATATGAAACAACTTATCACTGGAAAGTTGTAGAACTATTTAAAAAAACTTTATTTAAAATATAGGCCTATTTTTATGAAATAAAAAGTTTTTGGGATATCTATTATTATTATTATTATTATTATTATTATTATTATTATTAGCACCGCGTCTTACTACCCGTTCGGGTTATACGCACTTACGCTAATGTGTAATGGTAGGGTGATTGTGAGATGAAATGAAGGACCTACAGTTTAACGTGGGATCCGAACCACATTCACAAGATGTCTTGTCAGAGGTGAAGGAAGGGTTTGGTAATCAGATAAATCTGTGCCGGGACCGAGGATTGAACCCCGGCCGCCAACACAGAAGTCTGACACCTTACCCCTAGACCGCCAGGTCACCAAGTTTCAGTAACAGTGTGTATTATTTCATTTATGCTCTTAGGTGAGGTGTTTCTGTAACACATTATACTATTTTGTTCCACATATCTTAAGAGTTTTAAGTAAATATCTCCATTTTTAGGCAAAAATTTATGAAAATGTCTGTGTGGTGCACCGTACATTTTTTTTTAATACAACTTTAAGGCTTTAACTGTGCATGGGCTAGTTCACCACTTTCACGTACCTTGTCCTATCGTTTCATAGACCTAATTTATTTACAACAATAAAAATATTAAAAATCATGACATTAGGGTGTATTTTGTACCAATTTAATGGTACCGCTAATCTACAGCTCACGTCAATGATTTTAGAAAAGCTGTCTCAAAGAAGGTCAAGAAAAAAATGAAACTTTAATTTGTACTAAGCTTGGACAGCATCGTGAGCTAACTTACTCCCGCCTGGAGTTAAGAAGTCTCATATTGTATGTTCACACTTCCTGGATAACAAGTTGAGAAATATCATGGTATATAACAACAATCGCTCGTCACCTGGTTCTCAAGTTGAGAAGTATCGAAAACCCTTCCTCATTCTTTGGGTGGAACATTTAGAAATATTATGGTATATAACAACAATCCCTCGTCACCTCGTTCTCAAGTTGAGAAGTATTGCAGTTCATACATATTGGACCTCCCTCATAAACTGGATATCAAGTTGAGAAGTCTCGTGGTATGTAGCGACCCTCCCTCTCCCCCCGGATGCCAAGTTGAAAAGTCTCGTGGTATATAACTACTCTCCCTCTCCCCCTGGATGTCAAGTTGAGAAGTCTCGTGGTATATAGCGACCCTCCCTCTCCCCCTGGATGCCAAGTTGAGAAGTCTCGTGGTATATAACTACCCTCCCTCTTCCCCTGGATGCCAAGTTGAGAAGTCTCGTGGTATGTAGCAACCTTCCCTCCCTACAAACTTACCGCGGATATCTATTCTGGGCGTTAGACGTCTCATGAACAACTTGAGAGAGTATAGCTAGCTACAACAGAAAAGCAGACAAATTGGTCCTCAGCCCTTGACGATATCCGCCTTTTTTCCTTTCTTTCTTTCTGTGGTACCTTTCATAGACGCGCTATTCATAGACAACTCTACCCATTTTTTTTCTTCTTCTCGCATCGCATACGAGTCTTTAATTGTCAACTTGACTAAAGTAGGTGACGGAGGATGAATCTACCCGTTACTGCTACAAGTCAACGGTCAAAACACCCAATTAATTCTCTCCCCCCCAGCCCCCTTACCTCCTCTGCCTCTTTCACTCATTGAAATATTTACGCCAGGGAAGTCTTCAATTTTTAAGAGTAGAATTAGTTTCCTGCATGATGACTAAATCGTCTGTCGCTTTTTTCTTTTAGGTTTTCGCCAATTTCTTGTGAGGAATGTCTTCCATTTCCCAACATGCCTTCTGAAATTGGGTAGGAGGGGGTGGGTATAAGTGGGGGAGGGAGAAAGACTTATTTAAAACTTAGTTACAATTTGTTTGTCGAGGCTTGACACGGGTGATTTGTTTGACTACATTTTTAAATCTTGTAACACTAACAAGATATTTAAATTAGTGTGTCAAGTCTTTGTATTTTTCGGAAACTTTATAAGACATGTCAAAACAAGGTGTGTTTTTTTCCACATTAAAATAAATGAAATGTGCAGTTAAGAAATAAACATATATATATTCATTTGTCATCAACAACACTTGATTGTTTAAATATCATGATGATGATGATCCAAGCTATTATTTGTTTATAAATATATTTTTAATTATTATCACAATGTAATGATAATACTCTTTAACAGTGGCGGCTCGTAGCTAAAATTAGTGGGGGTGCTGCTCCAGAAAATTGTTAGCCTTTGTTTTCAAATTGTTTAAAACGGGAAAAAAACATGTATAAAAAGAAAATTTATTCAGGAACTTGATAAAATATAAACAAAAAACAACATGTTTTACTTACTTTAACTTAAATTGTTACAGTTCAAAATGGATCTATTAATTTAAAAATGAAATCATTCTTCTTGTTTTAATTTGCGCATAAAGTTCAATAATTTTCTCCTTCATCTCTGGATGACCATTGAGAATTTTTTTCTCTATTGAAAGTACTGCAAGCGCATTTAGTCTTTCTGTTAAATAAAATAACCGAAAAAAAAGAATCGAATAGAATATCTGGAAGCAGAATAATAATCTAATTCTACAATCTTCCACACTTTATCACATTCAAGAATATGGTACACGGTTATTAAGCACAACACACGATGAGTAAAAAATAACTTCCTTCCACCATCATGCCAGAGCTGGCACTGCGAGAGCAACAGTGCTCTCTCTACCTGGCAGTCCAGCCTTTCTTCCCACCCCCCTCCTATGTGCGCATGCGCACAACAGTCAAACACCACTTCGCTGGAACTGTAAAGCGCACAGTTCCATAAAAAGATTTTTGTATCTTTTTCATAAACTGGAGGATGGCTACTGAAGTACTGACATTAAGCTTAAGGAATATATATTGTACTACAAAAATAAATAAAGAATTAAAGAAAAATGGACTTATTATATTAAATGTTATCGATAATATCAAGTGGAAATAGGGGGTCCTGCAGTTCCGCAGTGCCTATAAACAAGCTGCAACTGATCTTTAAATTTAAATTGTATAAGAGACTAAGATTCTATGAACAATTCTCAGCTTAGTAAACCATTGCTCAATATAGTAACTATTATTAGGTGTTCTAGCATGTGACAGGTCCATTCCTTTTGTCAGTAAACTTAGACCGCCAATTCGCCCTGTCCTATGCCTCCTTCAGCACCCAGGATTTTCTTCTTTCCTCCAAATTATCCAAAATTAGAATCCTCCTCCTTCCTAAGCTTCTCTTCTTTTCTCTTCCTTCTATGACGTCGTGCAGAACACAGTTCCTCTTAAGGAGATGTTTAATCCAGTTTGATTTATACTGAAGAATCACATCCAAAATGGATCTCTTATCACCCACTCTTCTTAGGATTCCTTCATTTGTCACCCTTTCAGTCCACCTGATCTTCTCAAATATTCTCCAGCACCATATTTCAAAGCTCTCCAAGTATTTCTTTTCGATATTTCTAAGAGTCCAAGTTTCTGCTCCATACAGCGCGATGTTACAAATTTAACATTTAATCAGTTCCAAACTCAACTTTCTGGTCGACAGTAATCTCTTCTTGTTGAAAGCTTCCTTGGCCATGGTGATCCTTGACCTAATTGGTG
This sequence comes from Timema poppense, assembly GCA_902141375.1. Taxonomy (NCBI): domain Eukaryota; kingdom Metazoa; phylum Arthropoda; class Insecta; order Phasmatodea; family Timematidae; genus Timema; species Timema poppense. The sequence goes on along the minus strand of CABFOV010002368.1, from coordinate 9,917 downwards.
CAGTAGGTATCCTTTGTCAGCAGACTTCCCAGGTGCTTGGACTGCTATATGTTTTTAACTCCTTGTTTCCAAATTTTATTTTCAGCCGCTATTAATTTTTTGATATCAACAAAATAGGGCTTAATCATTAATTAAAAATGTGAGTTCAACATGCTAAAAACAATAATAATAATATTTAGCACCACGTCTTACTTACCCGTTCGGGTTATACGCTTTAAGTACTAATTACTCTAATGGATTAGGAATTGGGAAGGGTGAATTAGAGGAAGTTAACCCGCATTAGCTTGGGAGGAGAGTGGAAAACCATTTAGTAAAAACCACCCCCAGTTCACCCGACCGAGATTCGAACCTTCTTCAGCAGTCGAGCTCAACACGACTAGCGCGTTAGCCAACTACGCCACCGAGGCGGGTACTAACATTTTTAATGAAAATGTATTATAATGTATCTCCTAAAACTTTGACAATTTACTAATATACTATTAACTTTTGATAAACTTCATATTGATTAATATACTAGTAATGGTTTCAAAATATTTTGATTTGCTTAGTTGTATTTAGTGTAGTACTTAAACAACAACAACCGAAACCATATTTAGTGGTCAAAGTCTAGGCCTACATATTCTGTGTTTTGTTTCCTTGTTTTACCAGACTCGATCTAATTCAACAAATCTCGAAACTACAGGATGAAGTAGGATTAATACAGTCCAAATTTCATAGGAAGAGTCTTATCTGACATCTATTAAAGTTAATAGATCTACTTTCATGTATTCATACATCAAATCGTTATAAATAGTATAACTATTATAAAAACCTATAAATAGAAATAATAATGCTATAAAATGTTACAAATGTTGACAGGTATAAATATTTAATACATACATATGTTTGTGTTTTCTAAACGACACTTCTAATGAAAATTGGACCGTAATATGTCAGATTTTAAGTTCAAGGGCTACTGACCAGCACCATAAGGCTATGTTTTAAAATTAGCGTCAACTCTCATTAGTAAATACATTACTTAAAGTAGTCCTATTTTAGTATTAAATCTATATAATAATATTATGTATTTTACTTAATCTATTCATTATAGATTGAAGCGCGAAAAATAAATAACATTTTCTGTCGTACATTAATTGATATTTCTCATAGATAATAATAAACATTTACCTATATACTGCACTCATTCTATTAATAGTAATTAACGAGCTGTTACGACGCCAACGAGTGATTTTAAATACGTCTTATGGATGTCAGCATGGTTTATTCTTTCTAAATTATCCATTGTAAACAAAGGGATTCTAACGACCGACAAACTAACCTCTTAATCTAAGAAACCTCGGCCTCGCCTCTTTTACGTCATCTATAGCGAAATAAACCGCAGGTAAACCATACCCAATACAATTGCTGAGGAAACTGAGGGTCTTATGGAGAAAAGCTTTATCTTCGCTGTCGGTGACCTGGCGGTCTAGGGGTAAGGTGTCAGACTTCTGTGCTGGTGGCCAGGGTTCAATCCTCGGTCCCGGCACAGATTTATCTGATTACCAAACCCTTCCTTTACCTCTGACAAGACATCTTGTGAATGTAGGGAATGCCAGGCCTCCACCATGGTTCGGATTCTACGTTAAACTGTAGGTCCTTCATTTCATCTTGCAATCACCCTTTCAATACACATTAGCGTAAGTGCGTATAACCCGAACGGGTAGTAAGACGCGGTGCTAAATAATAATAATAATAATAATAATAATTTATCTTCGCTCTCTCGGTTAATTGTTGCCAAATCTCCTCGCTATCAGTTATGTCTGAAGGTGGTGTGCTGGGGTAAGAAGGAGTTACTCGCTAGTTTCGACTAACCAGCGTTGCGAAACTTGTCTTATATTTGAGAAGAGATTGACCACATGAAGATAAGAGAATGACACCTCTGTTTCCCAATAGTAACCATGCAGTTCCCTCAGAGATGATATCCAGTGTAGATCACCGTCCAACACCTTACCTTATTCAGTAGTGTACTGAGGAGGTTATCGTTTCGATTCCAGGGCATACCTGGAAAATGTATCATTGGTGACATCTGGGTTTACTCTTTCGCTGTGATGATGTAACTACCTGGAGGGTGCTGATATAATCAGTTTGTTCAGAAAGTGTACGTTATATATCTTTAATAAACAAATCTCAGGTGAGAAAAGGTGACTACGAAACGTCATCCTTCCCATGATATTCGCCCAATCTGGTGCTGCCGACATCTCACGACTTCTCAGTCACGCCGAGATTGGGAGAGCTTTGATTTACAACCGCTAGGGGTGAGGCCATCTTCGGTTCACTTGCCTTAAGTCGAGGGGAAGCCCTAAGATCCTTCAGGATGACGCCTTTGGGATAATAACGGCTCAAGCTGCGTCCAACATTTTAAGAGAAATTGATGATGGCTGGGAATGAATCTGATTGTGTTTTAACCTCGCATAGAAAACATCGACATTTCTCACCCTTGGGCGCGTAGACTAAATGTAGTTTCTAATCCCGGTCGACTGTAATGAAGATGTGTTTTTTTTCCCCAAAAATTCATTATATATTTTTTTGCACCGACTCTTACTAACTGTTCGGGGGACACGCCTATGTATTAATTACGCTAGTGTACCCGCATTTGCGTAGAGAAAAAAAAATTGAAAGCCATTTAGGAAAAATAAAACCTCAGAATCACCCAACCGGGATTCGAACCCCGATATTCCCATCATCAGCAGTTCAGTATATATTGCAATAGTGACGTCTTATAGCCAGTGGTTGGCAAACTACAACCCGCGGGCCGGATCCAGCCCACCGACTGATTTCATCTGTCCAACAAAAGATTTAGAAAACAAACAATTGTCTTAATAAAAATATAACTTACTAATAACTATTTACTTTATAAAAAAAAACACGTAGCTGAAATTATTTGCTCAGTATTTTTCTAAAAAGGTTAACTAATTTTTTTTTTTCTAAATTCTTACGGCCCGCGGTATCAGAGGGGCTGTCTACCCCTGATGAGAGTATACTATATAATTGAAAAATGGCGAATTAATGATCTACTGAGTGATACAGTTTAAACTAACTCTGCTTACCCTGGCAATACTCCACGTTACGCCACTACTTTTGTGGAACGTGACTTGCTCCCTTGTTGCTCCTTAGTGTGAGTGCATAAGGCGACCACATGTAAACACCCGACAACAAATTAAGGGAATATTGCGAGAATAGGGAGGGGGGGGGGGTATTTTCACTCATCTGTGGCTTACGGACAAGATAATATACTCCCTTCTTCCCCTGATCTTCCTCTTTAAAGACATCCGTACCGCTCTTTCTGAAGATGTGTCACATTTTAATGAGCTGTGTATCTACCGAAAGAGAATAAGATCATTAGTAAAGTGAGAATATGGGAACAAAGTAATTATGTATATTTTTAGTACGATTAACTGGAGGATTAACTTAGGACCAATTTTAAAAGGACAGCTATGTACATTTTAGCACCACTTCTGACAACCCGTTCGGGACTTTTTACATATATGTACTAATTACGCTAATGTGATAAGAATAAGAAAGGTAGAATTTAGAGGAAGTGTACTCACATTTTCGTGGAGGATAATAGAAACCCATTTAGTAAAAAAAAAAACCACCCAACAGTGATTCGAACCCCGTCATTGGGGGTCCAATCATTTGCAAAAATGGAGCCTTAGACGATGCAGGCCACCGAAACAGGTATGGAAATAGGTATACTTTCATGTGTCTATGATTCAAGTCAGACGATGAGCAGCTATCAATTTTGACAGATCAGTCAATATCTGTAAAATAATATTAATAGCAAAGTAAAATGTTATTAATGTTGACGGGAAAAAAAAGTTTGTATTTCATAAAATTACCTTTTTTTGAAAATGTGAATGAACAGTACCAGTGGGTGCTTACTTCTGGATTTTACATCCCTCATACCCCCCCTCCCTACACTAATTGTATGACTGTTATCTTTACCTAATGGCCAGCGTTCCTGGCTAGTCATATGAAGGTCCAGGGTTCGATTCTAGGTGATACAATATGTATTTTTTCCCGAAGATAGATTGTTACAATGGTTTACAAGGTTTGTTTAGGCTTAAAACCTCTTCTAATCATCATAATTATCATCACATCATCTTATAGGGACGAAGTAGCCCCGCCTACATGATAGCCCAACCTCAGAAGACGGTTACATATCCGTCACTGTCAGTAGAAAATCGGGAATATTTAGCTGATAAATCTTGGTGGTATAAGATTTAAAAAACAAATTGTTACTTGTGTGCAAATAATATAGGTAGTAAGTTACAGTCCAATTCTCATAGCAAGCCCCTTTTAGAAAAAAGAATAAAGATATTCTTTGGTGCTAACGTTGAAAGATTTCATTAGTTTATTAGTTCTATTTTATAGGTGTTTAATAATATATATCAATCGTGATAGCTTAAATCACATGACTAAAGGTAGACCTATGTGCACGTGATAGTAGATCTATTAACTTTTCTGGCCTTTATATAAAAATTGGACTGTACGTCCTATTTAGATGATTAACACACAAGCGAACGAGGTAATAGTCAAGGATGATTTTGGTATATAACTTTATATAGGCACGGTGACCTGGTGGTCTAGGGGTAAGGCGTCGGACTTCTCTGCTGCGGTCCGGGGTTCAATTCTCGGTCCCGGCACAGATTTATCTGATTACCAAACCCTTCCTTCACCTCTGACAAGACATCTTGTGAATGTGGGTAATGCCAGGCCTCCACCGTGGTTCGGATTCTACGTTAAACTGTAGGTCCTACATTTCATCTCACAATCACCCTACCATTACACATTAGCGTAAGTGCGTATAACCCGAACGGGTAGTAAGACACGGTGTTAATAATAATAATAATAATAATTTTATATATATCAGAGTGACATGGTGTGTATAGTTGTCAGGGTAAGCAGAGTTAGTTAAATCTCTACTTGTGAATTTTGTTCTCATCACTCAGTAGAACACTCAACAAAAATATAATTATAATCATGTGAGTAGAGCAGAATCTGTATAGTATTGGTCAAATGTGGACAGATTGGGGGAGAACATATTACAGGTGTAGGCCTAGTTTAAAAAAGCTAACTACCTACCCTTGTAAGCCTCCATGAGACTCCACTGTGTACCATACCTAATTTAATTAGTTCAAATATTGTCCACATCCAAGATTTAGGGCTAGTTTCATAATTAGTACGTCTCAAGTGCGGTGCTATACTAAACACAAGACGACATCTACCTAGACCATAATTGAATGGGCCAGTTTACCATATTTGGAACTAGCCTATTTCATTCGAGTTTAGGTAGGTGTCGTCTTGAATTTAATAGAGCGCTGCCCTTAAGCCTGATAAATCCATTAAATTAGCCCCTACCCTCTAACTTTCCTTCTTTAAAAAAATGAATAAAAACTAAAAATAAAAATTGCCTCTATCAAAATGAGTTTAGGCTCAGTCGGACAGGAAAGACGTCACCCGTCAAGCTGTTCATTCCACCGCCCTGACCCGTCAAACCCTTGAAGGGGAAGGGGGAGGGGGGAACTTCCACGCTAAGCGCTGTCACATGATACTGGCCCACTCTGCTTCTAATTTGCTGCACTGTTTAGATTCTTTCCACCAACCATCAATTATTTATAAAGTTGGCAACAGTAGCGACGCAGGCAATGGCAGCGCCGGGGGTCGGAGATGCCAGGAGGATGGTGACGGGGGGCAAGGGAGGGGAGAGGTAACCGTTCCAGTACCGACTCGCTAACACAGCCCACCCAAGGCACCCACCCTATTACACATTTTATACTGGGTCTAAAGTGTAGGAGAGTAAAAGATGGATGAAAGAGAGCGAGAGAGAAAATAGAGAAAAGAGTATATATAAAAAAAATTGAACGTTAAAAGAGGCTTGCCATCATATTCTCATGCATAAAACATCGAATTTACATTTTGCATCTACGTATGAGGTTTTCTATCGCGATACTTTGCAGTCGAATAACGACGCAAGTCCAGTAGTGAGTCTTTATAAAAAAAATAGCTGTTTATTTAACACGTGTTCAGTCCATTCGTCATAGAAGTGGTGGTAACCGACAGCTAGCAGAATATTTTTATTTCAAACATTGGTTGAAAGTCAATACTATGGAAATAAATTTATTTTCTCGGTAATTATATAAGCTATAATTAATCAAAACTGTTCGTAAATTATTCAAATAATACTTCGCTAAGGATCACTGTAAAATACTCTTTTTCGTAGCTTATTGAAATAACAAAATATAATGATAAAACTATTATGTTTTTTATCTCGCATCTGTGGCAGGCAACAAGAGATATTATAGTTCATAAAATAATAAATTAAAAGGAATTATATTTACACTTTTATCCTCTTAAAACTGGTCAGCAAATTAATTTTTTATAACTTATAAAACGAGCCATACAAGATATTTGTTTCAAAATAAACTTTTTTTATATACATGCACGTGAACACAATCGATCACTGTTTTTATGACATCATCAACCACCTTCATTTCATCTGGTTCGCTATCTTAATTTATGAAAGAAGCTCTTGTTTTTAAAGCAGTTTTTTAAATGAACTACAGACGCCGCTTCTACGAAAAAAACCCCATCGAGAGTTCGTATTTAAATCGTCATCAACTGTTTCCAACCTGAGGCCGGGTCAGTTTAGTAAAATGGCTCCAACTAGCTCTATACTTCCACCATTCTTCCGACTTTAATTGCTTCCTCCTTTAAAATAATGTAAAAAAACAACAGTTAAAAACAAATAGTTTGTTTTGACAGTTACGGCAGTAGCTCAACACAAGATCTCACAGATCATATGGTTTGGCAAATGGGTATAATATGAGAGTAGATCTGGTAGATTTTCCTGTCAGTTACCTACACTCCTATGGCGAATGGACTGTACAAAGAGCTAATTTTTTTAATGTGTGCGTGGTGTCTTACTACCCGTTCGGGCTATCCCCGTATCTAAATTAAGTGGGATAGGGATGAGGAAGGTATAGTTTTAATTAAATTGTGCCAGAATTTGCGTGGAGGGAAAGTGGGGAAACTATTTAAGAAAAAAAAATCCTCCTCAAGGCATCCAACCGGGATTCAAACTCCGATCTCTCCGTCATCGGCAGTCCAGTCTATTGGGAGAATGATGCCTTAAACAATGCGGCCACCTAAGCAATTGAAATGTAATCAATGTGTACTGTAAAAAAAATGTGTTTGTGTTTTATAAAAACGTTTATTCCTACCAGAATCCTACTATAGTTTTTTGACATAGGTAGGTGTGCGCTTTAGTTCTTGTGACTGATCGAGAGGGTCATGGATCAAGTCCCGATTAGGTGAACTATTCCTAAAATATATTTTTATTTTTATGGAAATGCCGATTTATTTAAATTTCACTTTACGTGCGCAGCGAATGATTAAAATCGGGCTTGAATTCGAACTCTGGCCTTCTTTTCACTGGTAAACCAGACAATACGAGACTGATGACTTCGTCCGCATGGCCACCAATGTGGATTGCGATGCGTTTTTAACAGTATCTAACCCGTACAGTTGAACATTCGGGTGTAAACGCCCCATTTTAATCTTGTATAGTTTTCCGGTTATAAAGAGACTTAGGTTTGAATCTCACAGATACTCGTACTGAGATTTTTTTTTTAATGACTTGCCAAACGAAGGCGAGCTCACGTCCTTTAAATTATACCGTAGCCATTCATACCTCATTAGCCTGGATATCATCACCGAGGGGACTGCATGGTTACTATTGGGGAAACCGCGTTGTCATTCTTTCGTTTTCGTGTGATCAATCTTCCCTCTCAAATATAAGACAATTTTGCAACGCTGGTAAGTCGGGCGGACAGTAGCTCTTTCTTACCCCAGCACACCACCTTCCTAAATAACTGAGGGCGAGGAGATTTTGGCAACAGTTAACCGAGACAGAGCCAAAATAATGCTTTTCTCCTCAAGACGTGCAGTTCCCTCAGCAATAATATCGGATGCAGTGTAAATATGAATATACATTATACAAGAAATTAAAGTTGTCCGATTTAGAGTTTTTATAAGTATCTTTGTGCTGTGTTAATAGACGAGATTTCTCACAAACGCTTTAAATTATCCAAACAGAAAAACAACCAAATTAATCAACTACCTTTGTTTGTTTGTAAGGTTTATTTATTTTTGTTAAACATATAAATATAAACATGAATAATACACGAGAAACATATAGAAACAAACCGTTGACACCAGCCCCGAGGGGCTCTCGACAACACACACGACATTGAACATATAACAATACATCTTGTGAATGTGAGGAATGACAGGCCTCCACCGTGGTTCGGATCCCACGTTAAACTGTAGGTCCTCCATTTCATCTCACAATCACCCTACCATTACACATTAGCGTAAGTGCGTATAACCCGAACGGGTAGTAAGACGCGGTGCTAATAATAATAATAATAATAATAACATATAACAAACTTCATACAGATATACAATGACGCCCTGGCGGGCTGAATAATGCTGTCTGTGGGCTAGGGGTGGGAAAATTATATAAAAAAAACCCACCCCGTAGCTCATGAAGGGTCGCTCAACTACATTTGATAACTATGAATGATAATACATGAACAGAAGAGACGATAACTGGAGCGTCCCCAATCTTGATTCTTGAGAAGTAATTAATTATTATACATGAGAGGGATTAATTGTTTTGTGGCCCGTAGGTGGAGATTCTTAATTCACACATAATTTGAATGCGAGTCTGTATTATCTGGTCAGCCACACCACGTGCACGGAACGGGCGAGCCTAGTGCCATTAGGTGAGAAAGCGTGAGTGGGGGGTGTTGAAGCAATGACAAGAGATCAGTGTGGTGCTGACACCTCGCGATGATTAATATAACTAATTAACACAAAGAAGAGAGAATATCTGGCTCAGTTTAAATATCCATACGTAACAGTCATAAATAACAGAAAGATATATATATAATTCTTAGACTAAATATAGCTTTTAATATTAAACTATGTGACAAAACTACATAAAATTAAAGTTGTCATTTTAATTGTTTTTACATTTTATATAGATTGCACAAAAACTTGATTAAACGCTCTTATCTTTACTAATAAAATGTTCATGACTCATGAGCACTGCGCGATATCCACCGCATGCAGAGGTCTGAATTTTTTTTTAAATTTATTTATTAAAAACTGGGTCGGGAGAAAGAAAAATGAGATTTTATTTCTGTCTGAGGCGAATAAAAGCATTGCCTGATGTAACTCTGGGTACTTTAGTTAGTAATTTAAAAAAAAATTACAGTCACAGAGATCCATTAACTCAAGGTCACAAGACAATGTTTGGACAAAAGAATGTAATTGCTACTGACATATTCCTCCCACCCCCCTCACCCCGGACGCTGTCCTAGTCCTGATAAGCTCAGTGGTGCGAAGACACCGAAATGACTACCTTACTCGAGGCAGAGGGGGGGACCGTGCGTTCCGCCCTTGTGGAGCAAAGCCAGGACCAATTTTCAGGACGAGATGAACGCACCTGCCCGTCGAGCTCTGGGGAGAGGTGGGGAGGGAAAGAGGAGCCAATTAAACAAAGGAATGCGGCAAAGAGAGCATCGGGGGGGCTATTCTTGGTTTGATGCGCGCTCCTACTGCCGTGAAAAGTCTTAAATATTTATTCATTTACTTAAGTTATTTAACGTTCATTTTCTGAACCGACTTATTATATCAGCACACTAAGATTTCTATGTGCGAGAGCAAAAGAGCCTATCAACTTTCTCCCACCTTCCAGGGACATGTCACTACTGGCAGGGGACTGACGGCTTTACTTACCCTCCGAAGGAAGTTGTGCTACTGATTTCTATCTCTCAAGAAAAATCTGTCAACTCCGACTGGGTTTGAAC